>JAKOGI010000258.1:0-10000 GCA_029747015.1 Carnegiea gigantea | reverse complement strand
TGACCTGCGATCCGGGTAACACTGAAACGGACACATCGGAAAGTTTTGAAGGAAGCACATTTTCGCCTTGTGACAACTGTGATATGTATTCATTAGAGCTATTTGGCCATACTGCAACTGAAATCGCAGTTGCGATTGAAATTGCATTTTTAATTTTTACGTTCACCATGCAAGGTGGTAACATGAATCTCGTAATATTTATAGTTGATTGCTGTTGTGATGGATCATGAAACTGGTCTATTGCCAGATAAACCCAAAGAATTTGCCATGTTCTATTTTCTGCTTGCACTCTCTTTTCTGTGTGAGTGCTTGTTTTATTTCCATAGAACTGAAAGTTGGTGTTTCGCACTTTTGCCTTTGATATGACGCTGTTATGAAATATGTTACTGCCTCCATCTCATTGGACTTGGTGAACTTTGGAGAAATAAATATGTTGGGGAACGTAGTTCATACGTTTTTTCTCTCAACCTATTGAAGTGAATGGTCACTTTCTTAACCTAATAAAGAAACTTTAATGCTTTTAATACGGTCACAAAAGGAAAACATCTGGCAAATTTTATAGGAGAAAGGAGTAATAATTTTACGCTTTTGGCAAATCAATGTCGACTCTACTATTCACAAACTGTGAAGGGAGTTAGAGGCCTTTCAGATTTCTTTGGCAATCTTAGCAATTTGTCTCGGCCTTATTTGCCTCGGCCTTATTTGCCGAAGTTTGGTTGAGTGCTTGCAATATTTTTGTCATGGAAAGTTTGTTGTGGCATGCATCTCCTTTTGTTCGCAGATGTTCATTCTCTCATTGGACTACATGAGTATAGGATTTTCTAATGGTGCACTGCCCAGGGATTAGACAGCTTAGTGACTTTTGAATGGCAAGTGCACTGCCCATGGTCAATCTGCTTTATAAGACCCACCCTTTGTTGAAGCCAGCGATGTGATTGTGTTATTCTTTTAATTGCCGGGGATCGTGATATGGTCTAATTTGCTGAATTTCCATGACATGAGTAGGTGGCACTTGTTTTCTAGTTCCCCCCCCCCCAAAAAAAAAAGAAAAATAAGCTCCGTAGTTTTTCTCATGTCTATACCTGAGAATTGGATTTCTATGTTCTCTTTTCCAGGATTTCTCCTTGAGGAACCCACTCATTCAAGGGCATGGAAACTTTGGCTCAATCGATGCTGATCCTCCTGCTGCAATGCGGTACACTGAGTGCAGACTGGAAGTAAACTTTTGCCATCTTTCTGAATACAACCTCACATTTGGACCATTTTGTTGTGCATTTGTATTCTTTTCATATGATGAAAGCTTTTATCTACAATCTGCTAAAGTGACCAGTGTTTTCAATTTTTTCAAATTCACTTAGGAATTGGAGATCAGTTGGGTGTTTCTTCTTTGTTGCAAGTTCTCAAAGTCTGACATTCGTTTTGGAACATAGATCTCTAGTCAAGCTTTGGATTTTTTCCCCCCTTAATTGACCATCATCTGGCTCATTGTGCTCCTGCTACTCAGTCTTTCTGAATATTTGGGCATTTATTGGATCTCTTTACCGTGTTTCATGATGAATTTACTTTTGGATGAATAGACAAATTATTTTAGTTCTTTTTGGGACCAAGTTAATTTTCAATTCTTTTATCTTCTGTAGCTTTTCGTTTGAACTGTTATATATCTGTAGAGGTAAGGCTGCCTACATCTGGATCTCCCCAGACCCCGCGAAAGCGGGACCCACACTGGGAGGTGGTGGTGGTGGTGGTGTTGTTGTATGTCTCAGTCTATCATGCAGCTGAACTGAATTTGTTGAGTTTTACTTTTTTGGTTCAAATTTTTATAGAGCTGACTTAGTGTTTTGGAATAACTTTTATGTTTGTGTTGAACTTTGCAGGCACTTACTGAAGCAATGTTGTTGGCAGATCTGGAACTAGATACAGTCAGTTTTTCATCAGATTTCAGTGTGTTGTAAAATGCTGCAGATTTAGGGCTCTATTTCTCATTGATTCCTTTTATTTGATGCAGGTAGATTTCGTTCCAAACTTTGATAACTCACAGAAGGAACCTTCGCTTCTTCCTGCTCGTGTACCAAATTTACTGTTGAATGGCTCTTCTGGGATTGCGGTACTATAATTTCTTTGTCTTTTTCCTTTTCTATTGCTTCTTCAATGGATAATGGAGTGACTGTCACTAATGCCCACAAATCTGTTAATGCAATTTTCCCCAGGTTGGAATGGCAACAACTATCCCACCTCATAATCTTGGGGAGTTGGTTGATGCACTTTCTGTGTTAATTCGTAATCCTGAAGCTACAGTATGTTCTACTCAAGCATTTAATGTTTAGTCATGTAGTTTGTTTGAAACTTGATAATGCCATGTGATAATAATTTAGGCTATGCATGCTGGCGCGTCTTATGGGCAACAAGATTCTTTTCCCTCTCTTTGTGGGGTTGCTCTAAGTTTTGTGTAGATGTATCTGCTCCAAACATGGAGCCAAATAGAGAACTTATATGACGTAACAGCCATTATGTCAAGACATGAAGTGCGTTTAGCTTAGCGATGGTCCATGTTCTGTATGGATGCCTCCATTTCTCCGATGGAATCAACTATAGTTGATTACGCAACATAAGATCCTTTTATTGAGAAGGAAGTTAAGATTGTAGCTGTTATTGCATCAAGGTTTTTTTGGCTTGCCTTCCTGTTACCCAATGGGCCGTTGCATAAAATGTTTCTGAATTATGCTGTAGTGTCCATTAGGGGACTTCTATCAACTCATTGATTGTTTACAACCTGTTAATAAAGGAAGTAGAAAGCTATTCAATTTCCATGTATGAAAATTCTTTAACTCTTTCATTTAAAAAAAATAATCCTAACTCTTGCTTTGGTTGTGATAAATATGTAGAAACTCTGTTTTGTGGAATCCGTTGTTTCATTATACAACTTTTTTTCTAATATAATATTGTAGACACCTAAAAGTGTCTGCTTTCTATAAAATGCCCAATGGCGATAAACCCATCGAAAAAGACTTGGGGACCCTTTTGTACATGGGTGACATCCCCTTGGTGCCCTTTTAATATACCTCTTGATTACTTATCCCAAAAAAGAAAAAGGACTTGGGGACCCTCGGATGTCGAAAATGAAGACCTTTACAGCGTGCCAACATACAGTAGCCCGCATAGCTAAACCCAACGATGCTCACAAAAAGTTGAAAGAACCCAAAAAGCCTAAATAGGTCCAGATTGACGGTGTTCGACATTTAGCTGAAATTCATTAATCTTCATTGAGTAAGTTTTCTAATGACATTTTATGCGTCAAATTCGATGAGCAACGGAAAAGATATTAGTCGATTACTGAGTGGTGCGTTGAAAATGACACCTATTCTCCATTTTGCTTATATCTTCTTTCACATTTATCCAAAGATTAAGAAATTGGTGTCTTTAGAAACTAGACTCAATAAGCTTTCAAGAGAAAAAAAAAGAATCACTTAAAATGGAAGTTGGACGTGAAGTTTATGTTTAAAACAAGTTGGACTGTCTCCAATTAAACCCAAAACATGGGCAGGTTCTTGCCAGCAGAAGCCTGCCGCGATTCCTTGTTTTTTTGACCTAATTTCTGCAAAGGATAGCCAACGACTCAACCTACAAAAAAAAACCTAGCCCACATCGCGCCAAATCCTGAGCAATCTTTGGAAACCCGCATATCCTACAGCTATAATTACAACCTTTACCTAGCCATCAGAGACACAATGAAAAATTTTGAAGAAAACCCTGAGAGAATACCGAGAGGTTTAGAGAACCTAAACAAACCCTTCTCAAATCCATTCCCAAAATCCTCTAAGACGCAAGTCAAGGCTCAAAGTTTTCGATCCTGAGGTTCCCAAGTCTCTTGTGGTTCCTAAGTCTTTCAGGTAACCACCTGAGGGTGCCATTCTTCAAATCTACATTCCTTTTTCCTTTTTTCTCCTTTCTTTTGCTTAGTTTTATTTAGATTTTATATTTCTTAAAAGATGTAATTTTTCCTGCTGTAAGTGTTTAATTTAATTTTTTTTCTTTTTTATCTAATGAACGTTTTAATTTTCTACTATTGTGCTTAATATGTTGTACGCCTGTTTCTTTTAATGTGACAATTTTATTTTCCGAATTGATTAGTAGAGGCTGTCAGTGATGATGGCCGGTATTAGGCTGCACTCCATCTTGACGTCGTACCTTCGCCCTTGAACCTGGATCTTTTGGTTTAGGCAATGCATTCAGATGGTCCCCATATTAGGGGCCCCTTGTTGAAAACTTTCTTTTACCAGACTCATGTCCCTTTCGGTTGTTCCTTCGGTTTAGGGGTTAGTAAAAGAAGTAAAGTTGTTTTTTGTTAGTTTTTTGACAAAACTGGTTGGGGACTTTATTCGTATTAATTTTCTCAAAATTTGAAAGAAAAACTGATTTTTGGTCCAAGCTAGAACATGGACAGTTGGTCTCCCGGCAGGAGCACGTCTGTGTTCCTGGGGTAGGAATTGTGTTCTTGTGTCAGTGTAGGGTTCCTGGCCAGGAACCATGTCATGTTCCTGCGCCGGCTCTACTAACTGTTCGTTTTCCCAATTTCCCCATTTTGATCCAAATCAAATTTCAAAGTAATAAAAAAGCACACTTAGCAAGCAGGTCTAACAATTCGTAGGGACTGCACCCAGGTCCAGTTGTGGTCCTTACAAATATGTATGTACATGACAAATGTATTCTAGTTTATATTTCTTGGACTTGTCCATACCTATGTTGGAAGTGTCGAGCGTCCAACATGGATGCTGTATTAAGTGTCAAACTCGGCCTTTTTAGAGAGAATCTTGTACATTTTTGGTCCTTGATGAAGGGTCAAGTGTCCATAATAGCCATGCTCGAGGGTCAATTATCCGACATAGGTAAAAATGAAGAATCGAAGTAGCATAGATTCTTTTCTAATATCACTTGAATCTCCAACTTTGGTGCTATACATCTACAAATCCAAAATTGTTCTCTCATTCATGTATTTATCTACTTTTTCCCCTCTCCATTTCAATAGCTTCAAGAGTTGTTGGAATTCATGCCCGCTCCTGACTTTCCAACTGGTGGTCTGATCATGGGTAATGATGGGTAAGCTTATTTTCCTTTGCCATTTTTACACCATAGTATGTCACTTTGCCAAATGGCTATTGTTATGTGCTATTGCGTTCATTGAATTGCTTTTTTTGGTTAAAATTTCTGGAAGCTGTATTTTGTTGAGCATCACTGGGCTATGTAGCATCTCTACCACTCACTGTCACATTTGGATGCCCAAAGCGAAATTTAGGAAACTATATATGCATCCTTGCCCTCACATATAGAGAGGCTATGTTTGGGGGACCTGCAAAAACATTTGGAAAGGGAATTCAAAAAAGTTCAAGAACGATTTTTTGAAAATTTTGAGCATAAGCTATGAATGGATTGGCATTAAGGGGCAAGAGGCTGCAAGACATGAATGCATGAGCACAAGGATAACTAAGGTAACCTTCAATGGAGCAAAAAGAAGAAGACATGGAATACTCCTCACATAGGCTTTGGCATGTGAATCCTAGATCATCCTGATGGCCTGAGTTGCAGCCTGATCCAATTGTGTTTGATAACCTCCCCTGTGTTCTTTGGGTCTATTGCTTTGCCTTTTTTTTGTTCACTCCTGGTAATGGTAATCCTTGACGTCTTCTGTTTACATGCCAAAGCCATTGAAGCTTCGTTTATGCATTTTATTATCAACAGGACTCCACCTTCAAATGAAAATCCATAAATACTTGATCCTAAATTTTGGACATTGTTGTTTGTGGGGCTGGGGTATTGGAAAAAGAGTTCAGGGCTTGTGTGTACATTGTTTATCCAACTTTTTGTCAGTCTTATTCCAAGATAACTCATGCTTTTGTTTGACTTTGAACTAAGCCATTACATGTTTGATTTATAACGTGCTTTTTCACGCTGTTAACCTGTGTAGAATCCTTGAGGCATATCGGACTGGACGAGGACGCATTGTCATGAGGGGGAAGACTGATTTAGAATTGCTTGATTCTAAAACTAAGCGTAGTGCAATAATTATAAAAGAGGTTTTCATCTTTTTTTTCTTTTGTGTGAGTACATTCCTGATGATGTTTCAGATTAATGAGGTGCCATTTCTCCCTTTGTTGTCTACAAATGCAACAGATTCCTTATCAGACAAACAAAGCTGCTCTTGTCGAGAAGATAGCTGAATTAGTTGAAAACAAGGTACTGCTTTCTTGCGTAAAATGCTAATTGGATGCCTTGGCTAGCATAAATGTGGGAACGTTGAGAGATTTTAGTCTTTTTGGTGAAAAATGTTTTGCGTTTGCCGGTGGAGTTGTGCTACTAGTCTTATTGAATTGTGACAACTGTCCATTGTAAGTGGTCCTTGAGATGTTGCTAATGTATGTAGTATGCCTATACAAATTTCTTTTCTTTATTCCTTGGATAGCCATTGATGGTTGACTATGTAGTGGACTAACAGATGTTATATTGCTCGCACAGTGGCTTTTTTACTGTCATATCTATTCATAGAACAAGTGAAACTATATAATACGTGCAACAGATAAAAATATTGGTGAACGAGCACTGTAACGACTGCGGCCAGGCCCCGTCCCCCTAGGAATGGCATGTCATTTGGGTGTTCTTGCTAAGATTCCTCTTTGTCCTTTAAAATTAATATCTTATTAAAATTTGTAGGAAGCTAAAATTGCTATGTTTCTGGGCCTTTTGGAGATTGCATACTATTCTGGCCCGACCAGCATAACTCTTTGGATCCCAAAAATTGCCCAAAGCAGTCTTTGGGCCGAGAAAACCGTGTGGCCTTCACTCGGCAGCCCAAAATTTTTGTTTAATTCTTAAGTTAATGAAAAGTAGAGTCAGCATTGAGTTTTATTTTGGGAAAAAAAAAGCAAGAACCATAAATTTACTCCTCTAGTAGGACGCTAAACAGAAGGGACCATCGAAGGGACATGAGCTCAATCAGAGCAGGTTTTGAAAAGGTCCCTACAATCTTTGTTGAGGGGGGCGCTATTTGACTACCATTGGCTATAGCAAAAAAAGAAATTCTATATTCTAGGGTGAAGATGTGCCACCAAGATGGGATGCATCTGTGTCGCCTGTCATGACTAACGACCTCCACCAATCAACTTGGGAAAATAAAATGCTATGCTAAAACATGCAATTAAAAGTAGGCAACAGGTTAGCTAATAAGATACGGAAAGTTAGATTGTGAAATTAGATATAATAACTGGTCTAGTTGGCGCGGAACTTAACTAATTAGTTACATTTTGTTGCATTGCTGGAAATAAAAGAGGAAGTTTTAAAAAAATGGAAGGAAAGGAAAGAGGGAGGTAGTTAATGACAAATTAGGGCCCTTGGATTTACGTTCATCCACCTGTTTAGCTTGAGAACCCAGCAAAGTAAATATTAGGCCAGTCAGGAGTTTGACACAGTTTCGACACTATTGTCTCTTGGTTGTAGTCTCTCACCTCTCTTTGGTTTTTCTCTGATTTCGTTTTCTTTTTCCTATCTCCTCAACCCTAGGGGTAGCCCTCTATTTATAATTCCCAGAATAACGGATCAATAAAGGTAAAACTGATTTAGAATCCTTATCCTTATTCTTAAAAAAATCTTTATCTAAACTGGAGTTCAATCCTATCAGGAGGCTGTATGCTTCTGTGGTGTCTAATCAGCTTTGTTCTTTGCAATTTAGGCTCGGGATTGCCATTGAAACGGCCACGTGTCACTAGTTTTTAGGCCGGCCCAGAAACAGAGTGGCTTCTGAGATAGGACCAGGTCTCTACTCTCTAGGTTTTGGGTCGTACCGAAACCTGCGTGGTTTCCAGGCCCAATCTGAACCTCTAGGTTTTGGCTGTGCCGAAAGGCCTTGTGGCTTCCGGGCCTGGTTGGGACATCAAGGTCTTTGGTTGATCTGAAGCCGGGATTGGCTTGCAAATTATGGCAGCTTCTGTCCTAAAGCACCCGTTGAGGTCCAATTAAAAGGTTGATTTCTATTTGGATCACCTTCTGCTCTGGGTCGTCTCTCAAGTGTAGACTTCAGGTCTAAAGTATTGCTTTGGGGATTTCACAAAAAACAGACACTTTTTAGGTGTCTGCAGACACGTTTCTGATGGAGTCTCCTCTGCACTAGAAACCATGGATCTGTAGTTGAAGAGCCAATTTGATTTAGAGCCAATTTTATGAGGGGAAATGTCAATATATTGGGTTTCTTACAGAGAGGTGAGTTTCTTTGTGTTCTGTTGGTTGTTGGCTTGTTGCTTGTCACTAGAGGGATTTTCCACGCTGGAGAAAAGTAAAAGTCCCAAGTTCGATTCCTCCGTGCTTTTGTTCCCCAATCATTAATATTATTATGTTAAGTATAAGAGGCATCATTGATACTGAAGTGATCAATTGCAGCTTTGGGTTTTTCCCTTACCACAACAACAGAAAAAAAGGGAATATCGGTGTGTGCATATCTTTTTTAATTTTTTAAATATTTTTAGGTTGGGGATCTGAGAGAGGGGGAGCGATATCTGATGGAGCGGCGCAGGTGAATGTCCTGTAGTAACGGCTCAAAAGCATAAGCTGAAAAAGTAAAAATTCAGATGACTAAAATCCTCTTTATTTTTTAGTAGTAATTACTTGTTTTGCGTAAAAAGAAATAGTCCCTATGTTGCTGGATTTTATATTTTTATCTTTTGTTTTGTTTGTTTTGTTTTGTTTTGGATAAGGCTATTTTTATATGATTCCTACGAAGAGCGTACTGCACTGCTGTACCTGTTTGGGTATGTCATCATGCTACCTGATTAACTTATGCATTCTACTGAAGTCCATGAAAGGTCAGATATTTTGAGATGTCGGGTAATAATCCTATTTCCTTTAGCTCTCTGAGGTCAAGTAACGTGGAGACTGACAATGCAAAATGCTTTTTTGAGTTAAAGAGTAAATCCTAATAGGTTTTGCAATTCTTGTTCTAGATGGAGTTATATCTTCTTTTGTCAGTTATCATTTGTTGTAGATGAAAACTGGAGAGAGAAGAATCAATTGACTCCTGTCCTCTTCTTTTCTAAGTTGTTGATCAGTGAGAGAATTATCAGTCTCTGTTTTTTCTTACTTTTTGTTATACTCCCCTTTTTCTCTTCTATTTTCCTTAGTTTTTCAATCCTTTTTTTGTTCCAGATGTTCCTGTATATGTTGTCTCTCTTCACTGGTGGTTGGTATCACGACAGAGAGTTCTAAGTTCTACTCCTGTGGCATAAATAAGTTGGATGAGCCAATGAACAAATGTCCATTCAAGGAAATCTGTTGAGATTGGGCTGTGCTTTCCATCATGTCTTTCTAATACTCTTGTAAGCTTTTTTAACAAGCTTAATGACGTCTCTTCATTGTCAGTTTGCTAGGGCACTTTGGGAGATTGCTTTTAGTTGCTTGGGCAGTTGTTGGGTCTCATCTCACTCCATTACAAACCATCTTTTTGCTTGGGAGGGCTACTTTGGTAGGAAATTGAGGCCTTGGCTTTCCAAAGGTTATTTTTGGAGAATTTGGAGAGAAACAAACCAAAGAGTCTTTGGGGGCAACGAAATATCCCTTCAGTGCTTGAAAGACAACTTCTCGAGACTTTTTATTTTTGGTATAAGGGGAACTTTTGCTTCTCAGCTTTCGATGTGGCTAGCCTAACTTTGTGGATACCTTGCATATTGGCTGTACATAATCTTTTGCAGGATGCTTTCCGTGCATCCATCCCTCGATGCTTTTACTAATATACATAATTTTCCCTATCAAAAAACAAGCTTAACGATGCCAAACTAGGGGACTTTTCATATGATGAGATTTGGATTCTACGGTGGACTTCACAGTTAAATCCTATTGTTTGAAGTTGCTTCACTTGAATTATCCATCCATCATTACAAATTCATTTCGCTGGAGGGCTCCCTTCATTTGGAAGTCTTTGGCCCCGTTAAAGGTCCCCCTCCCCCCTTTTGTTTTTTTTGTTTTT
>JAKOGI010000257.1:799508-810213 GCA_029747015.1 Carnegiea gigantea | reverse complement strand
GGGAGGGAAGATAAAATTAGGTATGCTTAATAATCACATATTAGTTTGATTATTCTTTGATTATTTAGCAAAGGGTGAATTGTATATCTTATTTGTTGATAAGTGCTCTCTTGCGTGGCTGTTTAATATCATTATTGCTTTTAACGTTACAATCATTTTTATTGTATATCATTCAAATATTGTGTCACATACATATTTACTGCATGAAACTTGCGTATATGCTTTGTTTATTGAATTGAGCTTCATATCCAAAAATTTTGGTTTTTGCCCTAGTTAATTATATGAATAGGAGACTTAGCTTGATGTGGAGTATTAATGTTCAATACTTACATGCTATTATCTCCATGAATATGTATGGTTTTGATTATCCTTAATGAACTGTTCCTGGAAAAGGGAAAGAAGTGATATGCTTTATAGTTAAATATCTTGATCAATGTGTTGTACGTATTTTATGTCAATGTGACTCACAATTGGTGTTTAGTCTCTTGTCCTTCATATAATATAAAACTAATTTTTCGATGGATTATGTTGTTTTCTCAATTGATTTATTTGATCCCTAAAAATTATATCGGATTAATAACTATAAAAAGTGGGGATGATATCATATGTGTCTGACTATGTATGAATCTTGCCTTTGAATTCCTAATTGAATGTAGCATATTTTTTCCATTGCTATTTTAATATGAGGATTGGATTAAGGGGGAGATATAATGAGTTCTCAATGGTACATGTCCCTTACCCCTATACTTGACATCATATATCTAATTATCTTTATCAAGGGGGAGCGAGAAATTAATCTATATGATATATTTCTAATACGTTGTTATCTCCATGGCCACATGATTTTTATACGCATTGGTCATACGGCTTAACTTACACCAAATTTTTCACGTGATCTGGATTATACTTTACCACTTGAATTATCCTAAATTAATTATTAATCAGGCACAAATAATAGGTTTTTGATGGCTAATAGTTTTATATGCCTTTTGCCCATACACATGAGTAATATAGAAAAATTGTTTCTTGGATAATAGTATATGTATTACAGATTTTGATGAAAACATTTATTTTAATTTTTGAATTTGTTAGCATATAAAATCTAATGTTTATTTTCTTGGGTACTATTATTTGGGACATAAAATATTTTCATGCTCCTATGTATGATATGGTCTTATGAGCAAGATTGATATTATATGCTTGAATTATATTTAGGTGGGGATAGTTTCATACTTCGATTTGATATATTTTATGGAAGAATCTATGCCAAATCTAGACATGAACCTACGATATCATAAGCCATGTATACATCCATCTTTAGACTATGGTTTTGTGTAGACATGACTTTTAATATTTTATTACATGATAAAATGTTACTTCATCTCTCTTGCATAAAATATTATATATATGCTTTAACTACTTTTGTAATGAAAAATAGCTTGATTAATATGTACAACATCTACACATTATACCTTATATGACTATAATTCTTTAAAAAATGATCATATCAAGATTCAAGTCGTTAATATGAATTGGTGTGGATACTGTTATATGCTCAACCTGTATATTTCATGCCATATGCATTACCTTGAACTAATGATTTTCGAAAGGGAGAGATTTTGTTGATTATTTGATCTATGCCCCATGTTTAATTGCCTTTGGAGGAGAGGTAATTTATTCTAAATCTCTTAGCATGTCATTTTTAAGATATCCAAATGAATTGATCGATCGTGATGATATGTTATTTAAGCTTGTAAGGTTAACCCTTTCTTTCTTCACAAGTGTCATATTAAGGGGGAGCAATGTTATTAATTGGTTAGTATATATTCCACATCCCTTTTAAATGATGACAAAGGGGGAGAAGAACGAGCTTATGGTAGATGTATGCAAGCATCAAGGTATGTACCTTAATATTGCTTCACACTAATGTTTGATTGTTTGTCATCATCAAAATGGGGGAGAGTGTTGACTCCAAGAGTCATATATTGATTTTGATGATAACAAACAACATAATTAGTGTTATATATGAAATTACGAAGTAAGTTGATTTTATAATTATTCTACTTCATATATAATATCTATGGTCGGTCCAATATGCTTTTGTTGATGTTGACTCCATTAAGTCACAAATTGAATGATTTTGATGAAAGAATAATAGTGTTGATTAAGAGAAGATTTTTCTAGAACATGCATCAAATATCTTGCCTAAATAATATTATATAATTATGATGAGGTATTTGATCTATTTAAATACATAATCAAGACAAGATTCTAATTGATTACAAAAAATATTTTAGTAAGTCACAACATGGAAATTATATTTGACTAGAAAATTACTATCCAAATTAGTCTCACATTTCAAATTTCCAAGACTTTATTTGGATATTAGAATCTAAAATTTAAATTATGGTTTACTTGTGAAATCATCTTGATGTCATTACTTATTTAAAAGATCATGTGCATAAATTGGTAGCATAAATCAACCATGATTGACTAATTAAGATTGATTCTATGTTTGGGATAATTGTATAGTATTGCCAAAATGATATCTTTTATTTAAGGATAGAAATATTGGAATATATGATTTGAAGATTATTTTTTATTGATTTTATATATGTAACAAGATCTTGTGAGTCTTATTGAAGAAGGAAATCAAATCAAGATTACTTCCATTTAGATCAAGCAAAGCCAAGACCAAGAAGGCTATAAATATGAGAGCTTGGAGCAAGTCTACGACAAGGGAAAAACAATTGAAGTGAAAAGAAGAAAACTGAGCTTACCAATTACATAGCATACTTGTGATATTACTCGAATTATTGTATTATGATCAAAAGTTGTGAGTGTTTTGAGGAAATCATTATTAAGGAGTGAATTTAGGAGTTAGTGTGAGGTCACAACTCCCCCATACTTAAATCAAGAGGTTGATTTAAGTACTTTGGATCTCTAGAGTGAGGCAGCTCTGAGAGATTATGAGAATTCATCTTAATAAGAAAAGTGGAGCATTGAATCCTAAAGTTGGATAGCTCTAGGTGGGGACTTAAGCCTGATTGAGGCCCAACCTCATCGTTGTGTATCTTGCTTAATTTCCGCACTTAAGTTTTGCTTTCCAATTTGATTTAAAGTTTTATACGATCGCCCTATTTCACCCCCCTCTAGGGCGATCTGACTCTTCATTAGTGTCTAATTTTCTTGAGACAATTTATAAGTTAGGCATTAATTATTACTACTATTACTATTATTATTATTATTATTATTATTATTATTATTATTAACATTATTAATTTTACTATTATTTTGCTTACTAGTGACATTTGTAGTTTAGCTCATTAAACTGTAAATTTGATTCTATCATCTTCGTGGGAACGACCCGTATTTGCCGGACTATACTACAAGTTAGATGGCGTGCGCTTGCGGCTTCTTTTTACATCAACAAAGGTGTTGCGTTATGCACAATTCAGCTTTTTAGTGCACAAAATTAAAAAATAGGCATATATATTGTACATATAAACATTCGTAATTAATTATAGTTATTCCATCACTATCATCTCAAAGTTATATATGAAATTATATATTATGGTAGACATCCGTTTATACTGAAAGTCATGGTTATCCAAAATTTAATTGCACTTTTTGCTGCAAATTAGGTTTCCTCATCCATTACGCTCCTTTCCTAGGTTTCTTATTATTTAAACCCGGGTTAATAGCTGTGTCATATTTGCTGAACAACAGGCCACATCTCATTACAGAAGAAAAGTACTGGGATTTTTGGATTTCATAAAATCTTGTTTTGTGGGTCTCTTAGATTCAGCCTCTCTATGGGCAGAGATGTCAGCAGAGGTAAGGCTGCATACATCTGGAACACCTCTTTCTTCGTATTCTGTGAATATGTGATTCCCTCCTCTTTGATTGTGGCTTACCTTGCTTGTGTGGATTAATAGAAGGTAAAACATGGTGGTTGTAGTCATCATCGAGAGCTTCCCCACCAATAACATGACCCATTCTATTGTCCACAGATGCCATGTTATGCGCCTCCATGGGATGGACATTGTTCATGTAGCATATCGCCTGAATCTGACCCTTGCAACATACACTCACATAATCATATACCCATTTCTTTTCCCACCCCATCATACGATGACTGCATAGGAATCCATTTATCTACTTGTTAATCAAATTAACAACTAAGCGTCTACTATTTCCTAACTACATAATGTACTCATCGCTAACCTTTTTGTATAATTGTACATCATTCACTGACTCCATGCTTTCGACCTCCCTCTTCAGCTGCTTCACAATCCTACAAGTAACACCATTTTCGCATTTGTGTAACTCCACCTTTCATTTGTCCCACTTCTTACTAAGCTTTTACAAATGTCCTATTACTAGCCATGGGATTGACATGGGCCTTAGATTTTGCATCCAATTATTCAAACTTTTAACAAGGTTGTTGTTTAACTTCCCCTACCTCTCTTTTCCGAGCTTTGACTGTGCCCAACATTTGGGTTCATTTTTCTCTACCCAGGCAGTCATACTCTGCCACATTTGTTGCATAAGCAACCCAGTTGAGCATATCCTACACGAGCTACTTAGATGTATTACGCCTAATGCTTAACCGTGAAGCTTCTCCCATGAGGTTTTCTGTCAAATGCCTCATATAGTGACTGTGGTTCTCTTTCCCAAATAGAAGTAGCATAGTAGTGAGCAGTCTCTGGTTCCTTTATAACATTATAATGGGCTTCAGCCTGCCCAAGCACTTATTTAATACAATCAAGAACCGCAACCAATCATCATTGGTCTCTCCTCCCACAACCGCATAAGCCACATCAAACAGATGTTTGTCTGCATCCAAGGGAACAATAGCGAGCATGGTTCCATTGTATGGTCCCCTTAAATAAGTCTCGTCCACAAACAACATCTTCCTATATCCTAATATGAAGCCGTTTAGAGGCACACAAAATGCAATAAACATACGCTTGAACCTACATCCATCCAACTCGACGAATGCCCTTGAATTTGGATTTACCCACACTATTGCAGTGAACATCTGAGGCAAGAACTTGTAATGATCGACTGACTTTCCCATCACTAACATCCGAACATACTCCCTTGCCATCCAAGATTGTATAGATGGCAACGCCATGCCTAACTCAAGCTCCAAGTCCTTTACTGTCTACGTTGGTGAATAATCAATAGATAATCAGATCTTACCTTCGATTAAGCGGGCTAACAACTTCGCTCTAAGCCTCCTTTTCCCTCATTTACCATTTGACATTCATCCCTTACACTATGCTATGCTCCCTTCTGAACTCCTTCACTGTCATCCCATCTACTTCTAAATGCCCCCTTACACACATGGAAAAAGGACACCCTTTGGATTTGCACTTGACCACAATATTATGCTTCCAGTTCTTTTCTAGCATGTAATAAAATTGGTAGGCTACTGTATACTTCCATATATTGTACCTGAACGTATCTGGTGACGAAAATTTCTATCCCTTCCCTATTATTTCCTTTTTTGATATCATGATCCTCCTCTTCTAAGCCTTATAATTACCTCCAGAATTGGACAGTATATTCACCTCGCTATTAGTCTTGGACTAAGAATCTGTCGTTGAATCGTCCAAATCTGCATCCATTTCAAGAGCAGCTTGTTCTCCCTCCCCCATCTCCGGACCACCCTGCTCTCGTTGCTGACCATTTCCATGCTCAACCCTGCACATTTAATTTCAACATCATTATATTCCATCTCTACAATTGAGATGCTGAAAATGCATTTTACTCAAGAACAACCACAGATAATACAATTCATAACTTATGATATCACCTTACTAGAATGGCCACACAGGGTCTTCTATCATCATTATGGATTGTATGATCAGCTTCACGGATAGAGAAAGTTCCCTGTAAATCACCAACCCCTACTACTATATTTGATTGCATTGGTTGCTGAATTAGGCCCTCATTCTCAGCAACATACATATATGAAAATTCATCATTATCTTTCACCAATTTCACCACATCCCCGTCCCTTTGTAAAGACATTATCATATTTCGATCATACTTCGTATTATACCAAAACCTATGCTCCCTTAAACCCTCACCCATCATCTCCTCCGCTACGTTCACGACATCAACAACCCCTATATTTTGTTTTGTCTCACCAAAATACAATCACTGCTTACCCTATGATATGTCAATACACCATTACCTTCACGCTCCAGGTACCCTCCCTAACATATGTGCACAAACACCTCTCAAGCAACTGCTACTCGCTCCTCAGCAACGGTTGCCTCCATTCTCAACATTAGCAAACACACTTCGATCACGTCGTTATAACTGCACCACCTACACAAGTACAACATACGCTTCTTTAGCTACATAACCCATTTTAGTATTCATCATAACATATACTTCAAATACAACACATTAAAATCAACTATTTTTCATTGACTTCTCTGTAAAATTCTTACACAATAATACAGGTACCAAATTCAATGATGGTTTCATACTTCCATTGACTTAAATTTCGTATGGCTATTGCGTACATGACGACCTCATTATTATGAATCAACATTAAATCATTCCTTCGCATTCGCTGCTAATTATTCCCAATTACACATATTAAACCCAACTTGGTCTCATTCAAATCCTGGGCTATCTTATACGACATAATGGGCTAACGAGTACAATGACGGTCTAATACGTCCACTCACCTACATTTCGTATGCCCATCACATACCTCATGACTTCATTCATATTAATTACCAATAAATACTTTCTTCACATCCCCCAACACTTATTACATACAAAAATAACACATTTAACTCACCTATTTGTCATTGTCATCCTGAGTTATCTTATAATATTTACTGAGTTAACAAATACAATGATGTTGTATCTACCTCAATTAACCTAGATTTCGAAGGACCATTACAAATATGAGGCCTTATATGAGTCAACAAAAATAGGTATATCTTCACACCCTCTAATTAACCCAAACATAAGCATTATAAGTTAAAATTACCTTCACATGTAAGTGAAACACACCAATATCCCTGCATTCCTCTCACTCTTGATTACTACTTTCACAATATTTCATTATTGCAACAATTCAATGCAAACAACACATCATTGACAACATATTCCAAGCCCATTCACAGATTAAACCAACATTCTCACTTTCAAGTCATGGATTTGCATAACTTCAAAGGATATGCCAATGACAAATTCCACTATCAATGACCTTCACTTCCTATCCATATTCATCAATACTATACGTAAATATACTTCCCTTACCTAAACACAAACTTCTTCTGAATTCGCTGTAGTTGATTGGCTGTTATTTGCTTCTATCCACCTCAATAAACAAACTTGTCTCTTCGGAGAGATAACCAATCCTTCACCATTGCTCTATTGACTCCCATGTTTGTCACAAACTCTATTGCTAGAGTCGGAGTGCAATATAGAATTTGCATGGGCAGAATTAAGTTATATATATAGAGAGAGAGAGAGAGAGAGAGCGAGAGAGAGAGTTGAGTGAGAGAGAGAATAGAGAGGGAGATTAGGCCTCAAATTTTCAGACACATTGCCCATAGCTATAACAACCCACAATCATCTCCCCATCTTTCACCTCCACTACTAAGGGCAATTCTAAGATTCCAACCCGACATCTTAGTGCCATGTACAATAGGAGGCAGAGTAGTATAAGGCAACAGAAGAATACCAATGAAAAAATACAACTTTAGTTCAACACCTACAGGTAAAATTTTCCCTATCCTTCTACAAACTGCAACTGTGCAGTTGATTTTATCAAGAAATGACACGTCACCACTTCTACAATCTACGGGCCTAGTTTTAACAAGCAAATTTTTTAAAAAAGCCCGAAATCTCTTTACACACTCGTGGTTCACCCTCTCTGCTCCTCCCCCTGTCCCCATTCTAAACTTTCACCAGCGTTATCAACTTCTTCACCTCTGCTAGCAATATCACCTCCACATTTCCTTTCACCGTCGTGGGTGGCGCCACCAGCGCCGTCCTCTTGTCCATGGAGAACTACCGCAATATCACCGGTGGCAAAATAGAAAGAGATTTCTCCTTGTCATCATCCCGCACCTGACCACCATTGCCAAGCTCTAATCCAGACAAGTGCTCCACATTTTCTCTTACTTGCTCTATTTTATGGGTTTTGGATGTTTGGATTTCACGCAGAATGGAGGGTAAATAGTAGAAGTAGAATTGTGGCCTTTGAATTAACAAGTTTATGATCATCTTTTCTTAACTAGATTAAATTGAATTCAGATTCCATCTTGTTTTATGTTCTTTTCTGATAAATTTCGCTAAACTCCTTCCCGAGCTCTAGGTTTGCTAATTTAGACATGAATGTCTTTACATAGTCTGCATCCTTCCATTGAGTGTAAAAACTAAAGAATGATAACAATGCTTGTATTCTCTAAATTTGCAAAATCATGCTGACGTGAACTTAATTTTCTAAATAATGATCCTATATGGGAGTGATTTACTTAAATTTTGCAATGGATAATATGAAATTAGGTTAGTTAAAACAAAGGAAGGAGAAAGGGTGGAAGAGAAGGGGGGACGTGCAAATGAGGGATGTCCCAAATGTTTACTCTGGGAAATTAAAGTAAGAGATTTTTATAGTTTTTACCCAAAAGAAAAAAGATTTATTTGCTGATCAATTTTCGCCCATCGGATGGTGAGGTAATGACATGTTAGATGCTAAGTCAATCAACTACACCTTGGCAGTTTGTGGATAAACTGCCGAGGAGCTTCGCCCCATAAAATGTAAGGGTTAAAATTGAATTTTTAGAAAACCAATAAGAACAAGTAAATGCCAGCAATGCTGCCAATTATAATATTGCCCTTTGTTCACATTGTTAATTTCTATTTACAACTTCCAAATTCTTCACAGTTTTCCTATCCCAAATAATAAAGGTTAACACAATGAAAAATCATTCCCCCAAAAAAAAAAAAAAAGAAGAGGCAGAGAAGAAAAAACCCAATTCTTCCACTGTGGCCAATCGCCATGACTGCCTAGTGCCTACGGAGCTGTAAAATGCTGGTCAAAAAATCAATCATGTTGCACCCTACAGTACTCAATAACCATTTTTCATAAAGTCAATCTTAAATAGTCCAATCTTTGAAAAGTACATGGAACAAAAAAGAAGGGCAAGCCATCAGAATTGACTATGCTACGCTCACCAACAAGTAGTAAATGACACTATAATATGGTGAACCATAAACCTTAGGATTTAATAATCTAAAAATTTCAAATGTTGAACAGGAAAAATTTTAAATGTTAATAATAATAGATTTCATAAATCCCAAAAAAAGAGTTTGAACCATTATCCCTAAAATTAAAGGATTAAACCCACAACATTACGTGACCCCAGCTATGAAGGATGTGCTTAAAGATGATTCTTAGTAACATAAGCAAAGAAACAAACAATGGAGGAGCCGCCGCTGAGGGGAAATTAATTTCAACACAATGGACAAGAACTCGATGTCGGCATCGCTATGGGGCTTTGAGGGTGATCGTGAAGATGACAATGGCATAATAAGAGACTCGAGGGGGAGCAAATTACATTTTGAGAGAAAGTAGAGGTTGTTATGACTTCATGGGGTTGATTTTGGCAGAATAATAATGAGTTAGCATTGAAATGAACAGACGAGGAATAATAGAAAAGAGGCTAAAAAAGGGTACTTTTAATAATTCATCCTATTTTAATAATGCAGTGTTATTTTTAAGTGAACAGATAATTCATCCTATTTTAATAATGTAGAGTGAAATATTGTAAATGTAGAAGTTGTGTCAATTTAAGGCTTAACCGTTGCCCATAAGGCAATATATAACTTTTGACTTTATATACATATGTGTGTGTACCGACGCGCGCACATGCGCACAAACATGTGTGTACACACACACACACACACACACATACATACATTTTTGTGTGTGTGCATGTGTGTATAAAAGCCTAGATGTTACGATACAAAGAAAGAGTAGGTATCAATTAGCTTAATTGATAAAGTCTTTGGGGGTTATTAACAAAGACTTGGGTTCTAATCCCACCTACATTGGTCTTTACATCTCATTTGCACAAAAAGAGAAAAAAGAAATCCTATGTAAGAAAGGCTAAGGACTATTTGATCAAAGTTTTATTTTTAGTTTTTAAATCTATGTAATGAATTAACAAATTTTAAGATTTAGGTGAATATGGACTATGATTTGCGATGTCTGACAAATCCTGCTTTTACTGCAAGAGCCGAGGTCTCATATGAACTTAGATGTTCTCAATTGTTGGCACGTATGGCTGGACAACCGATGGCAGAACATTGTGGGTCAATTTATTTTCAGTATATTGAACCCATTACCTGCTATAACCTCTCTAAACCACTCTAACCTATTGTAACTTACTCCTACTTACTTTAACATGCTTCAATCTACTTTAACTCCCTCTAAAAATTGCCCTCAATCAACTCCAACCTACTTCACCCAATCTAACGTACTCCAACTTGCTAACTACTCTTTCAAATTGTTGAAAACAACTAGGCCCCGTGATTGCTAGAGGGGCCCTAGCCCCCGGCCTTTTCCAAAATCTATTACATAGAACGTGTTTGGATCCCCGCATGTATTTTTTATTTGCTCAACTAGTTGTCCTTGTTTGTTTTATAATTTTTTTTTAAG
>JAKOGI010000257.1:612008-794508 GCA_029747015.1 Carnegiea gigantea | reverse complement strand
GTCCACAAGCATGCTACATTCCAATTTGCTCAAAGTGTTGGCTGAGATGGGTACTCCAAGGTATCTAAATGGAAGAGTCCCCTCCTAGTACCCAGTAACTGCCAGAATGGTTTGTCACTGCCTATGATTTGCATCCACCCATTACTATTTGGGATTTTTCTCTATTTGCTGTTAAGTAAGAGCTTTGAGAGAACCTATGAAAAGCTGTCATTAGTCTTTGAACTGAAGTTGCATTTCCTGCACTAAAAACAATCAGATCATCAGCAAACATCAAATGCACCATTCTATTATACTTACAATTTGGGTGAAACTTAAACTCAGAGTGTGAGCTTGCTTCCTGAATGGTCTCGAGAGGTATTCCATCACTAACACAAACAAAAGGGGTGATAAAGGATCCCCTTGTCTTAAACCCCTTATCCCTTGGAAGTTTCCATAGTCACCTCCATTTAACTGAATGATGAAAGAGGGTGCGGATATGCAAGCCATAATCCACTCAATGAACACAGTAGGGAATTTTAAGCACTCAAGAACTTCCCTTACCATTTCCCAAAACACTGAGTCATAGGCCTTTTTAAAATCTATCTTCATCATACACCTTGGGGAGCCTCGAATACCCTCTAGCAATTTCTTGACATAACAGCACATTAAAGAGGAGCTCCCTCCCATCCACAAAAGCACCTTGGCTAGAATTTATTAGAGCTGGAAGGGCTTGCTTCAATCCAGTACATAACAGTTTAGAAATACCTTTGTATAAGACATTACAGTAGGATATGAGACGAAACTCAGCTGCAGTAGTTGGATGAAGGACGTTAGGGACCAGAACCAGCCTAGTGACATTGCATTCCCTTAGCATTTTACCTGTTTGAAAGAACTCTTGGATGGCCTCAGTTACATGAGGGCCAATATCTAACCAACAAATTTTATAAAAATTGCTATTGAAGCCATCAGGTCCTACGAATTGTACGGGGGGGTATGGACTAAATGGCTTCCTTCATGTCCTTATCAGAGAATGGAGCCAAAAGAGCTAATTGTTGTTCAACTGATAGTATCGGGCCTGACATCATAATTGTTCTATTCAACCCCTCTCTCTCAATCTGTTGGGCACCTAGTAGTTTCTAGTAGTAGGTAGTGATGGTCTTGGCCACCTTCTCAAAACCTACCACCTCCTTTCCATGTTCATCTTTTATAGTGTAAACATAAGACTGAAGCTGTCTCTGTTTCATCTTGGCAAAAAACAACTTGGTGAAGTGGTCCCCCATGTTCAGCCACTGTTGTTTACTCTGCTGCTTGACCAAGGATAGGGATTAGAGCTGGAAAACGGGTCGGGTTGGATCGACTCATTTAATAAACGGGTCAATTTTATATCGGTGTTAAAAATAGCCTAGATTTGCCTTAAATTGAAAAATAACATGTTTTCATGCTAAACGGTCTAATCGTGTCGACTTCGGGTTGAAATCGGTTCGGTTCGGGTCGGGTTCGGGTTTCTCTCAGTAACTTCGGGTTAGGTTCATGTCGTGTCATCGTGTCGGGTCAGACATTCCCAGCTCTAATAGGGATGAATGCAGAATTCTCATATACCTTATTCTAGCCTCCTTTTCCTTGTCTTGCAGTTAGGTGTTCATCTGGTCCACATGAAGCAATGCTTGGACTGTTTCCAGGACCTCTCTAGCTTTGATTTGTTGCTCTTGCAGATGTGCATATTTGTGTCTATGTAGGTTTCTCAAGGGGGTCTGAAGCTTCTGAAAAGTAGTGCAAAAATTATAGAGTTTGTTACTTGGGATTTGCTTTAGCCAATGCTGTGTAACCAAATCTTAAATAAAGGGTCAAAGGTCTACATTTCACAGAACCTAAAGACTTGTCTTCTCTTTTGACTTGAAGGAAAATTGATTTTCAAAGGTGTATGATCAGATAGCCCTTCTGTCAAGCTCTGTACATGTGTATAGCCCATGCTCTGGTGCCATAAGCTGTTCACCAATGCTCTATCAATTTTGGACCAGACTGTCTTATTTGTCCAAGTGAAAAATACCCCACTAGTGTTTATCTCATGCAAGTCACAATCCTTTAAACATTGATTGACATCCTTGATTTCAGCATAGTGAACTTCATCCCCTCCCATCCTTTCCTCAGGGTGTAAAATTGAGTTGAAATCCCCCATAACACACCAAGAGCCTTGAATGGCCTGTGACATATCTTCCAAATCTTGCCACAAAGGGATTCTTCCTGCAATATTGTTGACATCACACACAAAGAATGCTAGTCATTGAGGTTTATCCCCTCCTCCTGGCCTCCATGTCTTGAACTGTTTCTAGCACTTGGAAATTGTTAAGTGTATGTGCTAATGAGTTGCTCTATCATGGACTAACACTCCTTGGGGCTATTCTTCTAGGTGTTGTGAAACCTTCCTCCTTTCTTGTCTCCATTTGTGGCTACTGCTCCACAGCTTGTATGGGAACTGATGGTTGCTGCTTAACCCTCCATTCCTGTCTGACAGTATATTTCTTCCTACAATTTTGTTCCTCATGGCCCAACATCAAGCAATGTATGCATTTTTTGGGCTTCCACTCGTACTTAACAAACTGTCTGATCACTCCATCCCCTTCAGATATGAAGTCTATGCTATCTGGGAAAAGGCCATTCACGGGCATTTTAATCAACAACCTAGCATAGCTTAAAGCTATTTTCTCCTTGGTAGGTTTATCAGTTTTAATTAGAATCCCAAGCATACTTCCAATTTTACTCAGACTGTCCATCCCCCAAAATTTGATGTCCAATTACGGGAACTGGACCTAAATTGGTAGGGATTGGAGAGCTGATACATCCAACATCAGTCCTTCGTTCCATGCTTTCACTATAAAGGGACGTTTGTCAAAGAAATAAATCCCCTTTTTAGGCACTGTATTCTTGTCTTGTAGGGAGGGAAACCTGATAATAAAAATGCATTTTCGAGCTAGGAGCACGTTGTTAATCTCCATCCCTGCCCATATACGATGAACAAAACCTTTTATCACTTCCAACGGGGGGTTTGACTCCAGTGCTCCACATATCACAACCGTTGACCAATAACTCAATCTCTTCCTAAACATCAGATCGTTCAATCTTTGCACAGCTCTGGCCATTTACCTCCAATGGTGGCACAAATTTTAGGGTTGTGCCCTCATCAAAGTCAACTGGAGAAGCAAAGGATGTAATTACCTCTGTATGAGCTTCAGCAGCTAGTCGGGTAATTACAACTTCTGTCGGCACTGTTCCATTTGATTCTCCTTCATTCAGCTCTCGAATTGCTTCCGGAGTTTCAGTGGGCGAAGGTTAGTGTTCCCCGGTCATGGCTACCATCGCTGGCAGCTGCAAGGCTCAAACGTTGTCTTGGACGCCCCCTTTTTCCCCCTCTCGCCATTGCTGGGCAGAGAGCCTAAGGAAGAAGAAAGGGAGATATATATATATATATATATATATATATATATATATATATATATATATATATATATATATATATATATATATACACACACACACACATACACATATATATATATATATATATATATATATATATATAAAATATATTATACACTATATATATATATATATTATGTGTGTGTATATATATAGATAAAATATACATATACATATATATATATATATATGTATGTATATGTATATATATATATGTGTATATGTGTGTGTATACATAACATACATACATACATACATGTATATATATATATATATATATATATATATATATATATATATATATATATATATATATATATATATATATATTAGAGTGCTAATTATATTTTTTCGGTATTAATATAGCGTCTTTTATATACTTTGTATAAGTATCAATGTAAATATGATGATTATATTTTTGGTATATCGTTTATCTTGTTGTAGTGTTTATGAGCTCACGTATTTTGCATATTTTGGATATGAATGTAAGCTTATTTATCATGTATTTTTAATTATGTTATACTTTTCTTTTGAGTGGTAATTATATTTTTTTCGATGTTTTGTTCACTATCTATTGTTGATTTGTTCACTTCTATATATTACAGTGTTAGAATATTGGGTTCGTTTAATTTTTTTATGCATTTTGTTGTCCTGTGCCATTTTTTATGTTTTTTTTTGCCCATTCAGAATTTGTATCCGTATCAATGTCGTTATGATCATATCTTGTGTATTATTTATGTTTGTTGTAGTATTTGTTAGCTCATGTATATTACATATTTTGAATGTCAATGTAATTATATTATTTCACTTTTTTTTGGTATTATATTTACTTTCAATTATTGATTTGTTCACTGATTCATATTAGAGTGTTAGAGTCTTGATCATAATTTTTTTTTCATGTTTTGTTCACTTTCTATTGTTGATTTGTTCATTCCTATATATTTACAGTTTAGAATGTTGAATTTTATTTAGTTTTTTATGTATTTTACTATCCTGTGCCATTTTTGATGGTTTTTTTTGGCCCAGTTAGATTTTATTTGTATGGGTATCAACGTAATTACGATCATATTTTTTGTGGATTCTTTATTTTTGTTGCAGTATTTGTTAGCTCATGTATTTTGAATATCAATGTTTAGTTGTTTGTGTGTTTCTAATTATATTATTCCTTTTTCTTTTGGCATTGTATTCACTTTCTATTATTGATTTGTTCATTAATATATATTAGCGTGTTAGAGTATCACTTATGTTATTTATTTTTCTTTTGGGATTTTGTTCACTTTCTATTGTTGATTTGTTCAATTGTATATATTACAATGTTAGAATTGTTGAGATTGTGATTGTTTTTATGCATTTTATCAGGTTGTCGGTGTAAGATTGTTTATCATGTGTTCCTAATTATATTACTCCTTTTTCTTTTGGTATTATGCTTACTTCTATTGGTGGTTTGATCAGTGATACATAGACTGTTAGAGTGTTGATTATATTTTTTCACTTTTTTTGGTATTTTGTTCACTTTCTATTGTTGATTTGTTCACTCATATGCGTTATAATGTTAGATTGTTAAGATGTATTAATTTTTTTGTATATTTTATTGTCCTAGTGCCATTTTTTATGAAATATTCATTTTTTCCTTCTCAAATTTTGCATATGGTAGTCATGAAATAATTGAATTTGAGCCACCATTGGAGGAAGAGTTAGTTGGGTGTATAGCTTACTCACAACGTGAAGCTTTTGATATTTACAATGACTATGCATATAGGGTGGGTTTCAGTGTTTGATTTCACAAGACATGTAAGAGAGTGTTGGGTTTAATGGCCCCAAATCAGCTCTGCAGATCCAGCAGGGTTTCAAGGAGTTTGGGCTACGGACCATGGCGACTAGGATTTTGTCGTCTTGACGACTAGGATTGCTCATAGGGTATTTTGCATCGTTATACCTCTAAACCCTATATAAAGGGTCTTGCCTAGGCTCTAATAATTATCCCTAAATGCCAGGCTAGTAAGAAATACTTATAGAGTATTCTATTTCCACTATCTTAGATTTGTGAGAGAGGTTCAGAGTGTTTTTGATAGAGAATATAAGAGAGATTGTAATCTGGTTGCTTGATCAAATCACTCATTGCAATTATGATCACATTATACTCACTCCCTTATAGTGGATTGTTTGTGCTCGTCGACGTCTGTGATTTTTCCCACATTGGGTTTCCACGTAAATCTGTATTCTTTATTGTTCTTGTTATCGTTGTTTACTTTTGAATATCATTGTTCTTCCTAACGTTTCCGCTATTAGTTTGCTCTAATTCCTAACAGACAGCAAAGACGGGTGACTTGTGTATGCGCCAGTTTTGTTGTTGGAAAGAGGGGTTTAAACGGAATAAGGGTCATCATGATAGGAATCACACAAATGTGGATGTAAGGACTGGTTGTAAGGCATTTATACAATTCAATATTGAGAAGGATGGAAAGTGGACTGCGACTAGACACAACGTTGATAAAAAGCAGCACCTGTCTTGCCTGAGTAA
This sequence comes from Carnegiea gigantea, assembly GCA_029747015.1. Classification (NCBI taxonomy): domain Eukaryota; kingdom Viridiplantae; phylum Streptophyta; class Magnoliopsida; order Caryophyllales; family Cactaceae; genus Carnegiea; species Carnegiea gigantea. The sequence continues at coordinate 788,534 of JAKOGI010000257.1, read as the reverse complement.
GCGCCATCTTTTACTTTCTCATCAAGAAGTGTTGAATGAGGATATATTGTTTGTTAAGGAACTTAAGGCTGCAGGAATACGAGTTGCTAATGCATATCATTTGTTGATCAAACAAGCTGGTGGTTCACCTTACCTGGCGTATGAAATGAGAGATATGTACAATAGGATTGACAAGTTGTCCAATAAAACGCTTGATGGTGGGGATGCAAATTCCCTTATTGAAATCATTAGGGGACGATGCGATAATAAGAATGATTTTTTCTATAAATTTGAGGTTGATTCGAATGGTTGCTTGGTTAGCTTCTTCTGGCATGACAAGCAAATGCTTGAAGGTTGTATCCTGTTTGGGAATTTGGTAGTTTTTGACATACTTATCGTACGAACAAGTATGAGATAATATGTGCCCCATTTGTTGGTATGAATCAACATTCACAGAATGTCATGTTTGGTTGTAGGTTTGTGTTGTGTGGGAAAATTGAGTCATTTGTGTGGTTATTTCGAGTGTTCTTGGAGAGTATGGGTGATAAATTTCCATCTACGATCATGACTGACCAAGCATTCTCAATGGCCGCTGCAATCGAGGAGGTGTTCCCGGGCGTTCGCCATAGATTGTGTTGTTGCCATATTATTCAGAATTCTAAGAAGAATATTGGAGCACTTAGAGCAAAAGAAGAGTTCACCAAGGCCTTTAACAAAGTGTTAATGGAGTATGACACAGAAGAAGAGCTTGATTATTATTGGAAATGATAAATTTAAAGTGTTCGGTTTTTATTTTGGATTGCTTCCATTTATTTTATATAGATAAATTAATTTATAAGTCATATCTAGTATGCATAATTAGTTAAATTTGGTGAATAGGTTAACATTAATGTTATAAATATGTTACATGGTTAACATAAACAGAATGTAGCAGTTTTTGGAGTAGTTTTGGAAACAATAGGCTTGTAAGAGAGAAAAACAATGAAATACAGTTATAGTGAACAAATTTAATGTAACAAATGCATTTCATTATCCCAGTTTGGATTTGTGTAAAAGCTAAGAGACTTGTATTCAGTCTTATTCTATTAAAAGTTTGGGAAATGATTTTACAGTAGCAACTCATGAATCTATTTCAAAGGTAAAGATGGAAATTTATGTGCCTACATGATTCATATGATCCATGGATTACGACAATAGTTGAATTTTTTTAATTTAATTGCATAGTAAGTCTAACTCTAGAGTGATCAATTAGAAGATAAGAAGGTAATAAAGAGTTGAGATTGAGTGTTTTCTTTGATTATGCACATGAGAATGATTTCTGAAGTGCCTAATTGGTAATAGTTATGAAGGGATTTTCTGTAAATATCCAAATAAAGGTGTATGAGACAAATTAGATTTCAAGTTTTTTTGGTTTTTTAATACCATTTTATATTATTCCTGCAACTATTTTCCCATTTTGATAAACTAGTTTCAGAGTGTAAGATAGGGGTATTTTAAAATATGATAAACTATGTCTATTAGTCAGTCGTAAAAGATGGCATAAACCTAGGCCTTAAGAAATGAGCAAGGAATTATTCTACTGTATATGTTTCAAATTATTGCATATGCTTTTCATTTTTGTGAAATGTGTTTTATTTAGTATTTATAAGATTTTATGGTATTGCATGATGATAGCAAAATATAGTTGTAGTGACAATCGATGACTAAGTAACATGTATGTGTGTGTGTGTGTGTATAATTCCTGCCGCATTTTTCTCATTTTGGTAAATTAGCTTCAATATCTAAAGCAATGGTATATCAAAATATCATAAACGATGTCTATTATTCAGTCATCAAAGATGGCACAGACCTCAACCTTAAGCAATGAATAAGGATTTATCCTGCTATATATGTTTAAAATTATTGCACATGTTTTTCATTTTTTTTCATGTGAGTTTTATTTTCTATTTTTTTATGGTAGTGTAGGATGATAGCAAAATATAGCTGTGGTGACAATCGATAGCTAAGTAACCTTTATAGCTTGAGGAAAAAGTGGTGTCCAGCATTTTCAAAACAGCACTTCTTGGGAGGCGTCTTATCTTCATAAAGGAGTGAAACAACAAATAAGTCTTTCAAGAGGAGATTATATGCAACAGCTGGTCTTTGTGACTTTTACAATATCTTTTGTGATGTGGTGTCAGAATGGAGGACTAAAGAAAATGGTGAAGTTCATAGAAGTAGCAAGGGTAATGTGGAGATGGTTTTTTCTTCAATAAATCTGGTTAAGCATGCTTTGTCTGTTTATACAATTGAAGCTTTCTTAGTATTTGAAAAAGAGTTCATTACTGGTGTTAGCCACTACCACAAAGAACTAGGCATAGAGAACTATAATAAGGTTTTTGAGGTGGGGGGTGCAAAGAGTATGAGCGATTTAGGTGAAGATGAGCAGTACATATTTCGACAAACTGTATTGTTCAATGAGGATCAAGATCTATTTGAGTATAGCTGTAAGATGTTTACAGAGGTCGATATTTTATGCTCACATTACCTAAGAGTAATGCATATGTTTTGTGTTCAAAAGATACCGGATAGGCACATAATGCAAAGATGGTGTAAGGGTGTAAAGGATGGTCAAAGTAATGATTATGCAAGTAAAATCTCCAAAAAAGATCCAATGCTTTGCTCTTCTGTATGGAGGTTGCAAATGAGAAGAAAAATGAATTCTTTAATTGCAGCAAGCCAATTGAATAAACAATCAAGGGCTCATTGTGACGACTACTTCGATAAGTTGAAGCAATTAGTTAAGATGCAGGTGGGCTCAATATATTATGAAGACGATGGTCAAGGTAAAGGTTTGGATTCGTCAAAGAATGTGTTAAATCCTCTTAGATCTCGTAAAAAGGGGGTAAGAAATAATAGGCTGAAAACATAGTTGAAAAGAAATCTAATCAAGCCAAGGGGAAGAAAAGAGAGAAGTTGTCTTCAAATGATTCAAGTGCTTCTCGATTAGTATCTCAGGTATCATTTCATTAAAAAAAGTGTTCTTATTTCTTGTAAGTAGCTAATACTAGTTAGTGAATACATAAGCTTTGATGAATAATGCTTGCAGTTAGTAATGAATAAGATTGATTCTTATATAAGAGATTCACTGGATACATTCATTTACAGGTATGCCATGCTGTGCAACAAGGGGTATTGAGTCAACATGAAGATGCAGCTGCAATGCTTCAACAGGAAGTCACTTGAGTCATTTAAATGTATTATGTTTTGTTGCTGTGCAATATGTGTCTTTGGGTTATTCCCTTTGTGAACCGAGATATATCCAATTATCTAACACTTGCCAACGTAAGGTATAATATAAGAAGTGGATATGCTTACGTATTAGATATTAAGTAGATATACATCTATTATTAATTTTGTTTTTGTAGCAAGAGGCAGTATTCCAAAGCAATCAACCTTTCGTTGCTGCAAATTATACTCATCTATTTGGACAAGTAGTGACCTTTTTTTTTTTAATGTTCATATTAAGTATTTAGTTACAAGTACTCACATCATATTCTTTACAGGATGTGATGATGTCGACCATCAATGCATCATATACAAGCTTGCACCCTCATGGATTAGTTAGTTGAGTAAGTATATATTTGGTGTATGCTCATCCTACGTTTGCTTCTAGCTAATCTTGTTATTATGAAACTTATCATCTAGACTAGGGTTGAGTAGTGAACAATTAATATGCATTTGAAATCATTGGGCACTTACAAGTTCTTCTTTTGGTAATTGTCATATGTTGTAGGAGATGATTTCATCAACCTCATGCAGTTCGTCATATTTTGTTGATCCAAGAAGTGCTTGTCCTGCAGTTTGGCCGGTTATGGTTCAACCATACATTCCTCATTTTGCACCAATGGGTGGATAATTTGGTCAATTTCTTACAAATGCTGAACCCAAGGATAAGGAGTGATATTATGTACCTCTATATATTTCTTTTTTCTTGTCAAGGATGATAATTTTGTAGGTTTTCTATGTCAAACCAGATGCTTCATAATTTTCAGGTCTTTTGGACATCAAATACTATGATTGTGGTTTTTAAGTTGATTTTTTTTCATTTGTTATAGTTTGGATTATTAGATTTTCTATATTGTTTCAACGTAATACTCAAGTTTGTTCGTATCTTCTCTTACAAAAATGTCACTATTAAATTTTGGGTAAATAAACTTGTGAATTTTCATATTATGTACTAAATATCTTGACATTATCGACCTATCATGTATGGGGATTGATACCTTAAAGTTGTTCATTGAGCAAGAGGAATTTGCTTACAAGTATATAGAAAGGACCTAATGGCCATTTACTGGGCATAGTTAATTTATTCATGGCGTATGATGAGATTGTTCACTAACCATGGTTAATTCGTTCATAAAATTTAGGGTCTTTGTTCATACTAAACTTGTCCACTAAAATGTAACTTCATCCTTTTTAGAAGATCCAATAATATTCTAGTGTTGCCTCTGAACATCCATACTTCACAAGCTATGTAGTGAAACATTCAGAAAGAGCAATAAAGGTGATGAACATTAACCAACAGATGTCCCCCAAAGTAGCAATAGTAGAATATTAATACTTTGTTTTTCTTTTTTGGCTTTTCAAACGCTCTAAAATGTACATGTCTTGCACATATTCTATTGTATAATGATCCTTTTGGGGTTACTATTTTAAAACAAGTGCAGGATTGACTCTACGCACAAGATATATTTGCTAGTTTTGTAAATTATAGTTGTCAAATAAAATAAATGAATTATGAAACTTGATTAATCCAATGACTATTATTCATTAGGCTTTACAGGGATCATGTGTGCATGAGTGGCATCAACAAACTTGGTTTTTACAAAGAGTAAGCGTAACTAACATAATGAACAAAATGAACTTTAGTGTTGAGCTCAAGTTTTGAATCTATGTACTATAGCCCATGAGTAATTTTGATAGTTAATTGGTAATATTCCTTCATTGGTTAAATTAAGTGTTTATGGTAGAAAGTATTTATTACAAAAACGAACACATTTGGTATGTGCGATGAACTATTCAATATTTTTAATAAAAATAATTTTGGTAGAAGATGCACATTTAAAGGCTGACTTTACATATTTAAAAGTTTAGGTTCAGGGGCTGGGGCACGCCATTGAAACTGTGGCTTGAAAATTACAGTTATGATGTTATCTTTATGAACTAACAAAACCAGGTCAATACTGTCAGGTTGCTACTATGGCATAGGTAGGGCAATGTTCATATTAGCAGCACGATATTCATTAATTACATATGTACTCATTCATTTAGTTCTACCTTCAAACAGCATTGTGTGCCTAGTTAACTGATCCTTAGCCACAAAAGTACATGAGGTTTTGTTGAGGCCTTTTGCTTCGATTAGTTATGATATGTTGCATTTTCAAGCTGAAATAATTGCCAAAATTTACTTTTAGGTTCGGAAAATTAATCGTTCATTTTCATCAGCTTTCAAGATGAATGGATTACAACTTGTTCATATTATCCTCTGCCACAATCCCTTACAAATGCTAACAGTTCAACATCAAATTATTGATAGCATGACTATAAATCACTTGGAGTCCAAATGCTAGAAAATGGGTTGTGAGTTGTGGGCTCATGAGGTTCTTCTAGCCACTCTACCATCTCAAATAACATTGGAGTTAGTGGACAAAAAAAGGGGACTAGAAGGGGCAAATGCATATCATTGAAGAACAGTAGTTCCAACAGGAATGTTGATGAGTCAACCCATTGGTCTTATGTGCTAAAATAGTTGTATTTAAGAAGTGAACAAGTATGCTTTTCAATTAAATTCCATAACTTCACCTTTTCAAGTAAAGTGACTGTTCTGCCTTCATATTCAGAACTTGACTTGCTGACATGTGATTGAATAGGAGCTAGATCTTGTTTTCCACAAAAAGAAAAGAAACAAAAGCATTCCATACATAATGCGTACAAGATGGCCATTGTGCTTTTGAGAATACTATTCTTAAACAAGTAAAATTCATAACTAAAGCATGACAACTACATGAGGTTCAGCGACATTCTTTGTCTCTGATGCTATTCTCGCTTTGTTGCTGCAAGCACTTCATTACGGCATCAGTTGAATTCATGAAGCAAGATGGTAGCAGTGTACTTGGACCGAAGAAACCTCAATAGTTGGTCCTGTGATTTATTTGGAGTGAAAATAAGTTGGACGGTATGATAGTCTTTATAACTATTTTATATTTGCTTGTTGAAAGTAAGTTTAACTTGTTTTGCTCGAAACCGAACACCCAATTATCGACATTGCCGGCCATGAATGTCTCTATATGACGCATCGCGAAAATGCCACCGTCATGCTCATTTGTGTTGTCTTGCCATTCCAACCTTAAAAATATTTTTTGGAATTGTCTCACAGCTCCCTTGGCTCGATACCCATGATTGGATAGATAGGTTGCTGTCAAATTTGTCTATTAAAAAAGTAAAGTATGCATGTTACTATCCAAAAATGTTAAATTAGTTAGATAAGTGTATATGCAAAAAAGTTGTACCGTCTTTAATGGACAATCTCGATTGCTAATAAAGCTTTCTTTGGGGGCGAACGATTATCTATCATGAGGATTCTTTGGTCGATGAAGTTGAAGCACATAACAAAGAAGTGATGGTCTCTCACAATGGGAAAAGAAACCTGTATAAGAGATGTTGAAATGGTTGTCATATAGAGCTTTGTAGTAATCAACAAGTAAGCTAGTTTGAAGAGTTGTTAAGAATGTGTCAAACTTACTAGTTGAGCTTCATTTATTATAAGCCATCTATTTCTTGTTACCTCAGGTTGCACTACCGTCTCAAAAGCCTGGTATCTTTCTTTTGGGTCTCATACATCTGCAATGGCGGTCTAAAAATTGATAGGAGCGTTAATAAGAAACAAAAAAATTGATATCTTATTCTGAATATATTTATGATGTTTTAAATAAATAATTACTCATATAGACATTGGTGGTGAAGAACATTCTTCTTGGACATGTTGGATTTCTTCATATTTGTGCGTGATTTAGAATGAGGCAATAAACATCTACAATAGTGTTTTCCAAGTCTTGATCAGCACCAGCTATAGTTTCAAAACCTTCTCTATTGATCCATGGCTTGTGGTCGTCTTCCCAAGTGTCATATTCAAATAATGGCTCCCTAATTCAACAAACTGATAGCTAGTAAATATTTACTATATTTTTTCTGTAGTGTGCGAGGAGCATTAGGCTATCACTGAAGGTCAACAACTGTAAGAGATTCAATGAACAGAGGGTATGAGGTGGACATTAGCCAAACATTAAAGGTGAACAATTATAAGAGAGTTAACGAACATACTGTACTGTCATATTTGTAACTCTTGGTTAGTTTGAAAAATGTCAAAAAACAGGTTTAGTCATTTTAGTAAACTATCTACATTATGGCTGTAAACATATCTCTTTGATATATAAGGTTATGCAAGTAGATTGAAAGTTATAAATTTTCAAAACTGACTTACATTACTGGATGTTGCTCGTTAACTAGGAGAAAAATGTAATCGACCACCAGTAGTTCATAAGAGTTCAGCTGCTCTCTAGCCTCCTTACAGTCCTTGAGATAGGATGATCGACAAACATAGGGCAATTCTTTGATATTCCTTTTTGGTTGCTGTCTGGTTGTGACCATTTTACCCTTATCTTGTGGTGGATCATGAGGAACTCACAAATTTTCCCCTCTTGTCTTGTTACATGGTGCCTTTCGTGAGAAACTGGTTGCCATTGTTGTGCTGCAATCTCAATTTTGCAATAATATTTGGCGACATATTTTCCTTACTAGACTCTTTCAAACTTTTTGGATGTTCTCTTCCGCTGCTAGCAACTTGTTCATGTGGTGATGCAGCTTCCCCTTTTTCGGGGGAAAATCCAAGGCTGAAAGATGGAGGTGTGAAGTGTAATGTAGGTGACAGGCATGCTCCTTTTTTCGATGAAATGGGAAGTTTTACACTTGGTGGAGTCACACCCATGCTTTTCTCCTTTTGGAGGTACGCAATAGCCTCACTTTCAACATGGGAAAGAGTTTTTAAAAATTTAGGATCCCTGAATACATCGTCATCTTGGAATAGGATGCCATCATCACAAGTTTTCTCTATCGAATCTGATATTGGCTTGTATGCACTAGAACTACTCCTTTTAGTTTCTGCTCTTGCAATGTGGGACAAGATTTCTGCTAGGGTGAACTTTGTCCTGTGATAGCAATTGCCTCAATCAGGTTTGCAAATAGTGCATTTAACCAACCCGCGTGTACCTACGTTTAATAATCAAAATATCAATTCTGGTTACATAGGTAGGGAATAGCATTTAATTAGGTAGGGAATAACAGAATCATTATCACAAAAGATAGTTGTATCATTAGCAAAGAGGAGGTTTCTGCATAGAGTCCTTATCACACAAGATAATCGTATCACAAAATATCAAAATATGCTGTCTGTAGCTCTCTTTTAATGTTATCTTCGAGCATTGAGTTTCATCTGCTTTATCATTTAGGATATGATCCTTACCGATAAGAAATTTGCTTTATTTTTTATTTCCATAATTTTTAAGGGGAAGGTTTTTACATAGACCAATTTTCTTAATTTGCATAATTATGTAAGTTGCTCCTAATAGGTCTGGGTTGCATTACTCATGATCCTGTTTACCCATGTTTCTGCCCATAATTTCTGCTTTGTTATCACTTCAGAATGCTAGAAGAAGAGCAGATCAAATGGTTAAATATCCAAATGCTAAGGTGATAAACCTTGGAATTGACGACCCAACTGAGCCCATTCCTAAAGTTATAACATCTGCTATGGCTGAGGTGGGGTTCCTCAATTCACTGTTTGGTACCTGTTTGAAATGCCATAATACTTGCATCTTTAGATAGAGAATCCAGATGTCATTGCAATTCGATTACGATAATGGTTGTCAACACGCTTGGGATGTCATGTAACCGATTGTATGTAGTGTAGTGTGAATTTTTCAAAGACTTCCTCAGGTGTTTTGCTGGTGTATTGCTCATAAAAATCTAGATTAATAGCCCATACTACTTACATAATATACCTAAATGTGCAGTAAATGGACGAATGGACAAATACACAAACAGATAACCATTAAGAAAAATGTATCATCTAAGTAGGAGGCTTAAATAATTAGATGAATAAATGAATCAAGCAATAGAATCGCACTAAATTTATACCAATAATAGGTAGTAAGCATTATGTAATGGTTTTAATGAAGCTACGCTTGCCAATTACCACTCGCATTTCAAAACGGCTGTTGGCTTAGGTGTTTTTGATGGCTATATCTGCTGTCTGTTCTTGCATTTTGCTTGCAAACTAATTCTGGGTGTAACTTCTGGTGGGTCTTTTTCTTTCTTATCCATCTTGCTTCTTTTTCTAATTATGTTATTTTGTCTATGCACTCCACAGAGAGCACATGGTTTGTCAACTGTAGTGAACAACATTGAATCTGTATGTGTGGTAATGTTTTTAAAGTAGTTGCATGGGAGAAAGTGGAGTTGTACCTGGATTGGCTCATTACGTGTAGGATCAAGTGGTTGTATGTGTCTTTTCCAGTACTGAGGCTGTGTATAGGAAATAGATGCTGTTCCAAAATCCCCATTGATTTGCAGTTCGCCATGTTGATCAGGTGCTCTTATTTCAAGTTCTTGCTGCAAATCCATTTCAGCAATATGCATGATGTTTTCATAGTCCAATCTTTGTATAATCCCCCCCTACCATACTTTCTAAGTAGTCGCTCATCTTTTTCTCTTTTTTTCACATCTTCAGTCGTCCAATTTATAATTGTAGGAAACCATCTATCTATTCTTTTCCCTTGCAATTCAACTCTATTGATATAACATAACTACAATTCATATAAAGTTATATGTTAAATTCAAATAAATTGAGATAAGCAAAAGTTTATGCTACAAGATACTAGAAAAAATGAATACGAGGAAGAAGCAACGTGGGTTAGACAGGGTATTTAGTCAAATTAGCCAAGTCCTTACCATGAGGAACAAAAAAGAACCAGTGAAATACTTTGTGCGATCAGCTTGCCAATCAACAACTGTTGCATTTAGGCACTTTATGACATAGCCACACCAACTGTAGTTATGTATTCGATCAACATGTAGCAAATACTTGAGAATTCGAAAATGACACGTGCCATTCGCATTGCCCATTATGCAAGTGGAAATGGCGTACACAACAAAGTCTCTCTTGAAGTCAGCACCATGTTCTCCACGCTCTAATATGATTTCATCCATTGTTCCAATAGGTGGTCATCCTGATTTGACATTCCAATGTGTCCTCCAATTTTATAAGAACTGCATGTACTGAATGTCATCATCCAGTTGTTTTGCTTCGACGACTTCTTCAGGACCCATCGGTAGGCCAAAGCTGGCATGCACATGCTCCTCTGTGATCTCTAATACTTTATGGTTAGCAAGCTTTAATGAATTATCCCATGGGTCAAAATGATCCAGCAACCAATGTGCCAACTGCTTAGGGATACGACTAGTCCTCACTGCCAAAAAACCTCCAAATCCTGTCTCCATTATTGCTGACCATTGTTCATAGTCTAGTCTGTCCACTAAATGCATGAGTACTTTAACAGCCATCCTATGACGGAGGATCCCGCTCCATGATTTTGTTTTGATGATTGAAAGCCCTTGGTGATTTGTCATAGCATTCTCAGAATCAGCAGAATTAGATTGTATGGACTTGTTTTTGACACCCTATGTTCGCTTCTGTTTTTTCTTTGAGGGCTTACATGTGTTAGGGACATCATCACTAGTGGTAGCATTGCCCTCTACACCTTGTGTCTATTCTTGGTAAAAATTCAAATACTGTGGTTCATTGTTGTGTCCTGAGTCATGTGCAGCAGTTTTGGAAGGAACAGGCATGTATTCGGAGAATGGCAATGAAATACAAATTCAGTGAATACAATCAATGTAATAAATCAATCAATTTCATACTACTAACATATAAATATGAGCTAGAGAATAGCAGTTAAATGTAGAGAATTGACATTTTTATAAACATTTTAATATGATGCTTGGATCATGACTTTAGCTAATTCTTCTCAAATGTACTGTACAATACATATGACTTTTGGGCAAAACTAGTTCAGTTGATGAGGTACAAGCATTAGACAAATGATGATGAACAATAAGAAGACAAGACATTTAGGCAAGGTTTGCTGCTGGAGACCATTCATTATGAAATCTTAAGAGCAAGACTGACAAAATTCAAAACCAGTTAGCCCTTTGGAATTTTACTTTACTAGCCAGTTTGTCTGATATGCTTATGTGAGGTGAATTGATCAGTCCAAGTAAATACAGAATGTCATATATGTGACTTTAGAGTGACAATTGACATGGTCGAAATGATGTTTGCAAAGGACGACCCTGGAATTGCTGCCTTATATAACAAACTTTTAGTGTTCGAGGATGGGTGGACAGTTGAGAGCAAATTACGAAGGTACTAAGCGTCTACTGCTTGAGGTAATGTTTTGCCTAGATAACTACTGACATCCTCAATCTTATAAGCATGCCATGATTCTGTTCTTTGAAGATAAAAAATGTGTGGGCAGTTTCTTCATTGAATCTTGGACAATTATTGGATTGCTCTAGACTTCACCTTGTTGATGTTCTATAGTTGTTGCAATGGTCTTCGACCTTGACCAAATCAAAGTCTAAAACCTTACTTTGGCAAATTCCATGCAGAACTTGTCATTAGGGGTGGCCCTGGGGTTAGGGGAGGGGGGTTGAGTAGAAGTTAATGAGTTAATCTTTGCATTGTTCTGCTCTGATAGTTCCCCCTATAGTTTACATGTACCCATGTAAAAGAAATTTCATAAGGTCAAGCTAAAAAATAGGTTTGGTGGAATCGATGTAGGTGGTTCCAGACCAATAACATCAGGGTGTGGTCATGTTAAGCATATTGTCAATTTATCCAATGGACATTCTGAGAAATGTTATTAGTATTGGGAAGGCATCACATTGTGAATTCTAGGTCCAAATGATATTTGCTTCGAGCTGTTCAAGTTCAATAATTCCGTGTGAATCATTTTTGCTTTGTCAGAATGGCAGTTCGCATTATATTTAACTATTTTCCTCCAACAATTATGCAAAATCAAGATCTGATCTTTCCTTGCTTTTTTTTCCTGCTTGCCAGAAGCCACTCCTTTCTTTTGCACATGTACAAAATTGTGTCCAACTAACTCAAATACTCACCCAAAGTTTGCTATTGTTTTGTGCAGGCTGCTGCACACGAGGAGGTGCTGGAAGGAGATTCTTACTTTAAACAGGACTCCTTCTTAGTGACCCTTACACTACAACCCTCAATATCTGACCGAACCAACCTCAGAGTCAACTCATTTCAGCTTTCCCATATCATTATTAGCATCATTCCCCCACAATACTACTTTACTAGCATTACATATTTTCTTCATTAGACCTCAAACTAAAGTTAGATCCGCCTCCAGCCTTCTCCTCAACTGCCGCTTCTCCTTCTTTGTCTTATAAGCCAAACAAACTGAAACCTGATTATCAACTTGCAGAAAGCATCTTTCACCAACGATCCTATTACTCAACATCATTCAATTCTTCTCTTAGATCACATTCAACATTTGATTTTGATTCACCATTAGTTACTGATTTTTTTATTTTTTTATTTTTTTTTGTGAATCCAACATCAAATCACAATGAACAATGCTATATAAACGACAATTCAAATCACGGTTCAATAGTGAGTTAGATATATGCAGAATCATTTGACTTCGCAAGCTCATTCAAACCCTAAAATTTACTCTGTATTCATGCTCTGAATTTCATTAGATGCACAGAATCAGAACGTTGGGAAGAGTAGTACCTGTTCTTCCTCTTATAGGTGACTAATTGATTTTACTGTTCTGACTCCATATCCTTTACTTGGTCTTGCATCCTTTGTGCATAATTCTTCCTCAGCTTTTTCAATAATTGAAGAACAAATTGAATCTAAGAGATTGTGCAGTAGAATTTGTGATTGAAATGTTGAAATCCGGTAGTTTTTTTAGATTTTTGGCTGGAATTTGCATCAAGAAACTGTCTTTCTAAGCCAAAGAGGAAGAAGACTGAGAGAAGTTAACAGTGGAGTGAACAAGAAAGAGAGAGAAGCAGCAAATGGGAGAGGAATTCAGATTGAGACTGGGAGTGGTGATTACGGACGGTTAAGTCGTGGTGTGGCAGTTGCATTTGAACAATTTTTTTTTAATGATAACCACCTTTTGCTGACGTGTATCAAATTGCCAATGGGACCTGGGAGTATACACTCCCAAGTATACATAATAGGTATTGAATTTTTCGCGCATTATGCAACTCTACTTATTATCAACCTCCATTTAAACAGGCCCGCCAGCTTGGCCCGTTGGGTACCCAACCCTTTCACCGCCTTTGTTGCCCCCGTTAAACCGTTTCGCATGGCTGCGCTGGGTCTGTACTGAGGTCTTTGAACCATATGTATAATGGCCATTGGGGTTTCCGTATCCCCATTGTTGCTCGTTAGGGCAGCAATTGCTCAAATAATCGAAGAACTAGTGACATGGAGAAGAGGTGGGAGGTTAGACACTGCGAAAACAGAAAAAGAGAAGGGCATCCAGCAGGCTTCGCTACTGATTATGGCTTCAGTAATTATATAGACAAATTATCGGATGAAATATTGCTCGAGATCTTGAGTAGATTCCTTAGCTGGGAGATCGCAATACGATGTAAGTGCGTCTCTAAACGCTGGTTGAATGTAATTTCCTGCCCTTCCTTTACCTCACAATTCTTATTCCATCAACACAATAGGAACAACAGAAAACCTCTGCCTTTTGCCCTAATTTGCAGCTATTTAGATCCGAAGAGCAGGTACGAATTCTTGTTTACTCCAAGGATCATCCTACTGAATTTGGGTCTCATGGGTTCACCTTTGAATTTCTCCCCAATTATCGCACTAAGAAAGGAGAGCAAATTCCAATACAGAGTTATATCAAGGCAGGTTGCGGAGACGTGCTGGTCTTTCGCTTTATAAGGAAGGGTAACCGAGATAAGAATTGGCGAGAGCTTGAGATTGAGGAAAACTACATCATCTGCAACCCTCGTACGATGCAATGCGTTTGGCTTCCTCCTGTTCCTTGCGGCATCGGATGCTCCACCGAAGTGGCCCTTGTATGTGACCCGTTTTACTCTTTTGACACCCATCATAGTAGGTGTTGCTTGCAAGATAGTTACAGGTACCGGGTTTTCTCTATTTCAACGTGTGAGCGTGGATTAGAACGACCTAAGTTGAATGTGTTTGACTCTGAAACTCGTCAATGGGTTAAGTTGGTCGTGTCGGGCCCACAAGGTGGCCTAAGATTATAGTGGGGGTTGCCCCGGTGGCATCCAATGGGATGCTGCATTTTCTTAATATCTCGAACATTGTGGCATTTGATGCCTTTGCTGCTGAAATGGGTGGTGTTGTTGCTTGTCGCTTCATTAATTTGCCCGCACAGCTTGGTCATTGGAGACTAGCATATCTTGGGTCTTGTTCAGGGCATTTGAGGTTATCTCTAGGGTAAGGGCGTGGTTATTCTCAGCTGATTAGGGTGTGGGATCTTGGGGACTATGACAAAGCTGAATGGTGCTTAAAACACGAGTTCTCCTTTAAGAACTTGAAGGCCTTTTGCAATTCTCGACTGAACAAGAAAGGCAGGATGCATGCCATATTCAGTTTGCGTGTGTTGGGGTTCCACCCGTATGACAAGGATATTTTATATCTTCGTTTACCGGATTGTATTGCTGAGTACAACATGCGAACAGACACCTGGGAAGCAGGATGTGAATTTCCTCTTGGTGCTTCTGTTAAGAATAATACTGAGGGTTATCTGGTGGTGTTCATAGGGTTCTTCTTCCTTGGTGGCCTACTCCTGTCCCTATACTCGAATAGGAGATCAATTCTACGGTGTTAGAGTGCTGCCTGGCCTGTTTCAGCTTGTTTTATGCTGTTGTGTTTAGTTAGAGATTAATAAGTTTCTGACAGATGTTGCTGTTTGGAGCTTGGAGCCTGTACCATACAAACAAGCTACTATTTATATGTAAGACACACATTAATCAGTGGGATATGCACTTTTTTTTGGGGGGGTGTTCATTGTGTATTATTGTGAACGTCATTGATCTGTTGTCATGTGTCTGTGCATGAGGTCAGATATCATGCTAAAGGTTATGTCAAACAGGTTCTTCCTCTTCTTACGAACTATCCATTTTCTTGTCACATTATTTTCCCTCTTAAAATATGAGCTCAGTATGCATCCAATGACACATGAGAACAAGATACGTATATCAAAGATAGTTGAGTAACTATTCGAACCCCTATTCTTTGCAGGATAGATGTAAACTGTATGCTTAAACCTGGAAGAGGACATTAAGAGATGTAGAAGATGGTGGAAACCCTTTTTTGGTTAGTTTTGCTTGGGCTAGTTAAAAGTACATTATTAGTGACATGGTTGTTTAGAAGAAGGAAATGATGATTGGGGAACTGTAGAATGAGTGACAAAAGCTGCCTAAGGATCGACTAGTGATCTATTGTTGCTAACTCCATAGCATTTCAGCCATGAACAAAAGTTTTGGAGAATAAGACAGCGAAGTGTCATCTGTTCGGGGAAGCAGAACCATGCAGTTAAAAGGCAAACTAGCAATCTTCATTAATGAAACATTCCCTTCATACAAAATACTTTTGAGCATTCCTGAGGGATTCACCCCTATGTACCACTTACAGAAACTGTTTCCTTTTCTTTCTTGCTTGATCTATGTGCTGAATTTCTTTCAAATTGCTATCAGTACTGTTATGTTTATTTAAAACTCCTCTCCTTCCATGTATTAAGGTAGGACAGCTAGAGACTGTCAAGAAAACAATCTTCATTATCACAGGTTTGGCATTCTATCTTGTCGTGAGCCAAAACAAAGGCTGTTTGTGAGGTATCTTGCATTTCAGGAAAACAGAAATTCTGTTCAGAGTTTCCTTTTTAAAATTACACAGGAAGCTATGTGTCTAGATTCTTTCTCCGTACTACAGAGGCTGCATGTGTCATCATAAAAAACGTTCCACCTTTTGTATCTATTCGTTTGACCTTTTTTTTTTTAATATTTTGTTCAAAGCAATTTGCTAGTATATCCCTGAATCTATCGGCAGACTCCATCTGTTCCACACAAATTCTGTTCGGGGATATCTACAAATTTGGAATACTTGCAACCATGTTTGATCACCGCTCACTGAACTTGCCATTGCTGCCAGTGCCATATATCCAATTGTTTCTGCTTGTGTTGTGGCCCTCCCACATGCTGTCTTTCACCGTGGCCACCTACTTCGAGGATCAATTACAGTCTAGAGAGCATCATATGCCCACTAATTTTGTCTCTTATATGAACATGTTTAATCCATTGTGCCCAGTGTATCTGCCTTGGAAGCAAATCCCAAACATACGTACCCAGTGCTGAATTGTCCTGTTTGACAGGCTTTGATGTCTTAATGACTTAATCCTTTGAATGTTTTTGGCTTGCAAAACAACTTCCAAGCAATGAATGGTGCTTAGTAAGAAACCTCATGGGTCAGATTTCAAGTGTAGAATATCCCCTTATGCTAAATGCTCAAGCTTGTTGCCTTTTCGAAATCTTCAGTGTCTCACAGGATAGTTTCAAAAGGTTTAATGATTTCCAGGCAGGGCCATTTCTTTGCAAAAGCTCTCGCATTGCTCTTGTCCAATGGAAGTCCCAGTTCAAGACCTAAAGCCTAAGTCATTTGATAACAATTGATGGTCTAGGAATACTATGATCTTGGGCCTCGTGCTATGAGCTTTGTTTCTTCACCTCAGTATGCTCTCTAGAAGAGAGATTTAGAATTTTGTTCACTTTCTTTTTAACAATTTATTGTTATTAAGATAGGTCATCAGTGAAGAGCTTTTTTTTGGGGGGGGGGGGGGGGGGGAGATTGGGGGCGGGGGAACAATGCCCCTGAGGGGATTGGGGGCAGGCTATTGTTCCTCCCAATGCCCCTGATGGCCTTTGAACCCACGCCTCTATGATGGAAGATGGGATAAATCTGAGTACTCACTAGATATTGCTTCAGTATGATGCCTACAGATTCTACTGTACTAAGATGAAAAGGTTTTACTCACCAACAGGAATTTGGGCTGAGACCTTTCTTCCACAATTATGATCTTTGTGATGCAATTGTGTCTGCAACCCCATCTCTCGATTTTTTTAATTTTTTTAGGGGGGCGTCATCCAAATCTCACATTGTGGTAAACTTGAGAATCTTTTGCCAGAAATAATGATGATTTCTTTTGTTGTTTATATCCGTGCAACTTTTGCACACTGTCTGCTGATTAGCAATTTTGCTTTTGAGTTAAGCCCTACTGATCTCTCATCTTAGATTTGCAAGAAGCCTATTTGTATGCTTCAGAGCACCCTAGATCTGTCTAAATGATGCTTTAGACATATTAATCAATTTTCCTGTACTTTGACTCCCCATCTATGAACCGCTATGTTCTCTAATGGGACCATTACAAAGCAAACCAACCAATTAAGTATTTCTCCCTAGTGGGGGATTGGGAGAGATCCATATGTACACATTCTCACCCCTAACAACCAGAAAGGCTGTCACAGGACCTCTATCGTTGTATCATTTGATGGATTGATGAAAATTTTGCATCTCATTGCAAGCATATTCCTGGCTATCAGCTTGGTTATAACTTGGAAGATTTCCTTGTCTATAGTCCTAAATCAGTTTCATTTGCATTAGCAGATTCGAAAAAAATCCAATACCCCAAAAATTCCATCATCAGGCGGGGTATGGGGGGGTCTGGTATAGCAGTCTTACGTCTGAATTGCAAACTGACAGAGAGACTAGTTCCAATTGACAGTTGCATTGGCAGATTTGATTTCTTTTATTTTCTTTACCCATTGGTTAAAATGCCAAATAGATCCCCCCTCTAGGTTTTTGTTATGGCCTCAGAGGTGGTTACTTGTTATGTGCCAAGAGTGAATAAAGAGAGATTCAAGCACCAAAGTCCAAAAGAAATGTAAAAGAAAGTAGAGAGAGAGAGAGAGAGAGAGAGAGAGAGAGGCCGAAATTAGCTTAGGACTAGCTCGGTTTAAGTGTGAAAGAGTAGAGATAAACTAGCTTGCCTACGGCTAAGACACACCACCTTTAGCAAACTAGGGCTCTTAATCACATTTACCGATGAGCCACACCATTCTGAGCAAGATTAAGACTTAGTTGAACACCACTTTAATTAGCCAAATCAAAAATAAGCAAGAGAGAGTTTAAAAGTGAAGGAGTGTAAACTCAACTTTCATATCAATGTCAAATCATAATGTATAACCTTAAAGAAGCATATAAGTAGAGTGATAAGGCCTTAGGGCCATTACACTCAGCCTACGAAAGCAAATAAAGTAGCCAATGGGAGGGGAGAGACGAAAAAGTAAGAAAGAACAAAAGCTGAAAAGTGCTTTTTTACCCGCAGCTTTTCAGTGCACAACTCTCCACTTCAATCAGTCGTATCTTCTGATTTCCTTACTCAAATAAGGTCCAACAAGAGTCATTAGAAATCTAGAAAGTATACTTTTAGATAAGTCAGGTTAAAAAGGACTTGCAGCTGCTATTTGGAAGATATAAGCCAAAATGTCCAAGTAGTCCAAACTGTTTCGGTTTCTGTCATCTTTTGAATTTGCTCCCATTAAACTTATTTCTTCAAGACTTGACCTATAAATCTTTCCATGCCCTCAAAGTGACATAAAAAGGTTTCCAAAAAGAAGGATTACAGCCTTCTAAACCTCTTTTAAGCTTGAGTAATCAAGCTTACAAAACCGGCCTGATACAATGAGCTCTTAAATAGTTTAGGCAGCTATGATGTCTTTGATGATTTAGGTTAATCCTCGGGCTTTTCGGGGCTTCCCTTGACTTGCTTATATAGTCGGGACATTGACTTGAGTAGTGGTGGGTTCATCCCCATCATCCTCCCCTTATTGAAAAGAATTTGCTTTTAAATTCTCCAAGGTATCATCCTCCAAGTAAGGAGACAAATCAGCCACATTGAAAGTGGTAAAAACCCCATAATCTATGGCCCAATTGAGTTTGTAAGCATTGTTGTTGATCCTCTTTGAGACCTCAAAAGGACCCTTGGCCTTAGGCATAAGCTTGGACTTGCATTTGGAGGGAAACTGTTCTTTTCTTAACTGTACCCAAACCAGATCATTGGGGTTGAAGATGACTTGCTTCCGATGCTTGTTGGCTTAAGCTTGATAAGAGGCATTAGATTGTACAATTTCACCCTTAATCTCCTCATGGAGCTCTTGAATCTCCTAGACTATCCTGGATGCTTCCACATTAGACTTGAAGTCCATAGGCCGTACGATGAGATCAAAAGAGGATAGCAGCTCAACTCTATAGACCACCTTGAAAGGGGACATTCTTGTGGTCCTGCTAGGAACCTTATTATATACAAACTTGGCATGAGCTAGGAGTTGATCCCATGACTTGAGATTGGACTTAATCAAAGTCCTCGAGCACTCCCAAAGTTCTATTACTGACCTCGGTTTGCCCATCCGTTTGTTGGTTGTAAGTGGTACTCTATTTGAGTTTAGTACCCAATTTCTTCCACAAAGTCACCCAAAAGTGACTCAAGAACTTAGTATCACGATCTGAAACTATGGACCCTGGAATGCCAAGGAGCTTAACACCTCTTTGAAGTACAAATTGGCCATATGAACAGCATCATTGGTCTTGTTGTATGGAATGAAGTGTGCCATCTCTGAGAAACGATCAATTACCACATGGATAGAATCTTTGTCCCTTTGAGTCTATAGCAACCCAATAATAAAATCTATGCTTAAATCCTCCCATGGAAGCTTGGAATAGGAAAGTGAGTGTCGTTGGGGAAGAGTGTGACCCTTTGCCATTTGGCATGTTGCACACCTCTTGAGCACATCTTGAACATCCTTATCCATGCAAGGCCAAAATTAATGCTCCTTAAGCCTGATAAGGGTCTTCTTCTCACCAAAAAGGCTAGCTAGGGAACCACAATGGACCTTACAAATTAGGAGCTCCCTTGTGCCACAACGACGAACATAGAGCCATGTGCCCTTGAACAAATAGACCTTATGCACTAAGAACTCTCCCTTGGGTGCCTTTGACATTCCTTGAACAACTCCTTAAAGTCTTTGTCTCCACTATAAAGTGACTTCAAATGCTCAAATCCAGGAACACAAGCATCAATTTGGAGCAGTAGGAGATACCTTCTTGAAAGAGCATCGACACCTTTATTGAGCTTCTCAAACATGTGCTTGATAATGAAGTGAAAAGTTTGTAAGTACTCAACCTACTTGGCATGGCAAGTATTGAGCTTGTGCTGGCCTTGAATGAACTCATTTGCCACCAAATAGCTACTCTAATGCTCAAGTGACCAAATTATGCCATAGGAGTCCTTATCATAAGTGGAATACATTCTCTTGGAATCATACAATTTCTCACTAAAGTAGGCAATGGGGCGGCCTTATTGAGTGAGAACTCCACCAATCCTAACTTCGGATGCATCACACTGCACTTCAAAGATCTTCTCAAAGCATGGCAAGGCAAATATAGGGGCTTGAATGAGCTTCTTCTTGATTTCCTTAAAGGCTAGTTATGCCTTTGGATTCCACTTGAATGATGTATGCTTGAGAACCTCGATCATGGGGGTCGTGATTGTGCTAAAATCTCTTATGAACTGCCTATAGAAGGAGGCTAGTCCATGGAAACTTTTCACATCATGAATGCTTGAAGGAGTACGCCAAGACCGAATAGCCTCAATCTTGCTCTCATCTATCTTGATTCCTTGGACCATGGCTATATAACCCAAGAATGTGTCTTCTTGAGTGAAAAATGAGCACTTCTTCAGGTTACCATAGAGCTTTTCCTTCTTAAGAATCTTCATGACTTGAGCGAGATGCAAAAAATATTCTTCTTCACTTTAGCTATAAACCAGATATCATCAAGTAAACCACGACAAAGTGACCAATGAATGGCTCAAACACTTGGTTCATTAGTTTTATAAAGGTACTAGGGGCATTAGACATGCCAAAGGGCATGACTAACCACTCATGCAACCCTTCTTTGGTCTTAAATGCGGTTTTTCACTCATCCCCTTCCCTAATCTGGATTTAGTAGTGACCACTCCTTAAATCGACCTTGGAAAAGACTCTTGAACCATGAAACTCATCCAACATGTCCTCCAATCTGGGTATGGGATCACTATACTTAATGGGGATCTTGTCTATAGCTCGGCTACCCACACACATCCTTATTGAACCATCTTTCTTAGGGACTAAGAGGGCGGGCACAACACATGGACTAAGGCTTTTCCTTGACAAGATGCTGACTATCAACTCCTTAACTTGCCTTTGGATTTTCATGATTTTCTTGGGGTTCATCCTATAAGTCAGTTTGTTTAGGAGTATGGCACCGGGAATGAGATCAATGTAGTGTTGGATGGTTCTTTTGCGAGAAAGGCTGTGGGTATTTCTTTCGGGAATATATAGGAATGGGAATATTGCTCAATTAAAAAGGTGGCTAGGGGGTGAGTGTGAGAGTGGGGTGATTCAGTTCCATCATACGTCAAGAGTAACCATTCTCTCAAGGCCCTAAACTCATGTTGTGAGGCCTTAAGAAAAGGTTCTCCTAGGGTAGTAGCATTTCAGTTTGGTCTTTGTTCTTTTATGGCTTGGCTTTTGTGAGTTGAGAGGGGGAAGTGGGGCTAGGGTTATCTTCTTTCCATCCTTAGCAAAGGAGGAAGTGTTCAAGTATCCATCATACATAACCCTCCTATCAAAGAACCAAGGTCTCCCTAACACGTTATGGCATGCATCTATGGGTATAATGTCACACCAAAGCTCATCATGGTAGTTGTTAGCTATACTCAAGGAAATAAGACGTCTAAAATTAACTTGGAGGGCTTTACCTTGGTTTAACAATTGAACGTTGTAGGGATGGGGGTGAGTCATGGCTTGGAGGTTGAGTTTCTCTACCATACTTGAGGATGCAACGTTGCTACAACTCCCACTATCAATGATAAGCGAGCAAATCTTCCCCTTAACCGTGTACCTTGAGTGAAAGATATTCTCCCTTTGTTCATCTTGGTTCCCCTTGAGACCACTCAAAGTCCTCCTTAGGACTAGAAGTTCTCTTTCATCTGCCTCTTTCACCACTTCTTCCATGCCTTCTATAAAGCATAAGTCCTTCTCTTGCTCTTCTTCCTTCACTTGAGTTGCCTCATACTAGGCTAAAGTGATTACCCTACGATTTGGGCACTTCGAGGCTATATGGCCTAAGCGTTGACACTTATAACACCTCCTATTTGAGTTAGAATTGAAAAGGGGCTTGTTTTAGAGAGGAGGTTTCTTTGGTGGGGGATTAGTTAAGGAGGCTGTAGGTTTGGGAGGTGGTTGGAAATTCCCCTTGTTGAAGGGTGAGCTCTTGGATAAAGGAAGCTTAGGTGGGTCTTTCTTTTCTTTTGTTGCTCAACTTAGTGAGTAAGAATACAAACATCATCAAAAGTGGAGTATTGTTGGAGCACATGAGCATCCATTGGATTAAGAAAACCCACGTATCTCATAATAGTTTGGTCCTCACTTTCTTAGATATCACACTTGATCAAGAGCTTTTCAAACTCCGTTGTATACTCCCAAACACTCAAACTCCTTTGTCTTAGGTTGTGGAGCTTTGAGTAGTTTTCTTAGAGATAAGAGGGAGGGAGAAACTAGTCCTTAAAATTTGATCGCATCTTCTCCCAACTCCTAATCTTTGGCATGTCCCTTTCTGCTCTCTTCTTGATCAAGTTCTCCCACTAGAAGGAAGCATACTTCCTTAGTTAAAAAGTCACAAGCTTTCACTTTCTTGTCCTAAGGGACACCTTCGTACTCAAAGACTCTCTCACCGGTTTGGAGCTATTCTTAAAATTCATCTGGATCTAAATAACCCTCAAACTCCGGGATCTCAACCTTGAACTCTTGAGAATGGGTTGAGCCGCTTCGGTTCCTCCTTGGCCTCACACGTTCCTTCTTATTTGAGGAAGCAAAGGGGTTGCCATCCTCCTCCTCATCCTCTTGGTTGGATTCAGATGGGATGGAAGATGAAGTGCCTTAGAGGTTTCTTCTTTGGTTCCTTATGGAGTTGGCTGGTTGCTTCTTCAAGTACTCATTTTGGCTTCTGACTTCTTCAAAATTTCTCATAAGAGCCTAAAATATCTCTTCCAAACTCATGCTTCCACTAATTTTGAGAGTGGAGTACAACTGGGTTCTTTATAGGGTGGGTTTATATTTGGGCTTAAGGTTTGTGTTTGGGTTGGAGCTTTAGCCTAGGAGGGTAGCCAAGAGCTCTGATTCTAAATATGATGTGCTAAGAGTACAGAAAGAGAGATTCTAGCACCAAAGTCCGAAAGAAAAGCAAAGGAAAGTACAGAAACAAAGAAAGGCCGAAACTAGCTTAGGATTAGCTCGGTTTAAGTAAACAACACATTTAGCAAACTAGGGCTTTTAATCACACTTAGGGATAAGACACATCACCCTATGCAAGATTAAGACTCACTTGAACATCACTTTGATTAGCCAAATCAACGATAAGCAAGAGAGAGTTTAAAAATGAAGGAGTATAAACTTAACTTTCATATCAATGTTAAATCAAAATGTACAACCTTAAAGAAAGCATATAAGTAGAGGAAGAAGGACTTAGGACTATTATATTCAGCCTTGGAAAGCAGATAAAGCACCAATGGGAGGGGAGAGACGAAAAAGTAAGAAAGCACAGAAGCTAAAAAGTGCTCTTCTACCAGCAGCTTTTAAATGCACAACTCTCCACTTCAAATAGCCATATCTTTTGATTTCCTTGCTTAAATCAGGTCCAAGAAGAGTTGGTAGAAAGCTTAGAAAGTCTACTTTCATGTAACTCAAGTTGGAAAGGATTTGGAGCTTCCGTTTGGAAGATACAGGCCAAAATGTCCAAGATGTCGAAACTAATCTAGTTCCTGCCACATTTTGAACTTGCTCCCATTGGACTTATCTTTTCAAGACTTAGCCTAGAACTCTTTTCATGGCTCAAAGGAGACATAAAAATATTTCCAAAACGTATGAGTGCAACCTTCTAAACCCCTTTTAAGCTTGAGTAATCAGGCTTACAAAACTAGGCCAATGTATGGGCTTTTGGACAGTTTGGGCAGCCATGATGTCTTCAATGATTTGGGTTAATCCTTGAGCTTTTGGGGGTTCCCTTGAATTTCTTAGATTGTAGGGACATTGATTTGAACAATGGTAGCCTTATCCTAATAGGACCATTACGACCAAGCAACCAATTAAGTATTTCTCCTTACCGGAGGAAGGTGAGAGATCCAGATGTTCACAATCTCACTCCTAACAAGTGGAGAAGTTGTTACAGGACCTCTATCATTACATCATTTGATCGATTGACAAAAATTTTGTATCTCATTGTAAGCATATTCCTCGTAATTGGCTTGGTTATAATTTGCTAGATTTCCTTGTCTTTAATCCTGAATGAGTTTCATTTGCATTAGGAGATTTAATTTCTTTTATGTTCTGTACCCATTGGTTAAAATGGCAAACATAACCTCTTTCCAAGTTTTTGTTATGGCCTCAGAGGTGGTTACTTAGAACGTATTTGTGCCAGGAATTTATTGTCCTGATAAGCAAGAAACAGATGATTGTTTGGCGAGACTATGATAGGGCAGTACACTACAATAAATAAACCAAATAAAGATGGAATCAGCGACGGAAAGCGGTTAATCAGCGACGGAATTTTTACATCAGCGACGAAATTTTTACATCAGCGACGGAATACGACTATCGGATTTTCGCTCGTCGCTGAGTACTCGGCGACGGATTCAGCGACAGAACTTGCGACATACTTTTTTTGGCGGGGGAAACTGGCGGGGCAGGGGGCGACGGAATTCATCATCCATCGCCATCAGCGACGGAATCAGCGACGGAATTTCCATCGCTGATGGCGACAGATTATTAATTCCGTCGCCCCCTACCAAAAAAAAATTTCATCCTAATCCGCCGCCATTCCGTCACTAGGTTTCTCTTCTTTTAAAAATAAAATCGCTTGTTTTTGATCATATCCGTACATACAAATCAATCCCTGGAAGAAATTTACAAAATCTTCGTACTCAATCAACATCCAATGGCTTCATTCGAAGCATTTTCAATTTTAAGCCACACAAAAGTGAAATTTCACATCCAACGCAATACTTCCAAGCAAAGGTTTTCAATTCACAAACCACAAGTTCCAAACAAACTCTATACATATCACAAACTACAAGTTCCAAACAAAGTCTGTACATATTACAAACCACAAATCCAAACAATCCAAAAGTTTCCAGTAATTCGTAATGAAGTTATATATGTGTTTGCAGAAGAGAGAGAAGCAAGCGCCAAATGGGAGGGGAGTGAAATAAGTACCAGCGGGAGGGGAGTGAAATAAGCAGAAAGGGGAGGGAAAGCAAGCAGCAAGAGATGTACTTCGTGAAGAATCAAGCAGAAGAGCCACCAGTTGAAGGAAATCTGCAACCAACTTAATCACCAAGGTCTACCTCTTCCTCTTCCTCTTCCTCTTCCTCTTCCTCTTCCTCTGCCTCACCATGTTCCTCATTATGTTGCGAGTTATGAGTAAATGGTGACTGAGATCCCGAGCCAAACGCCTGTTGCATTTGAAAGAAAGCTTGGAGGCACTGATCGATACTCATCATTTGTTGTCTCAGTTGTTGGCTGCTTTGGGTGAGCAATCTATTGGATTCCTCCAGCTGCTTACATTTCTCCATAACCAACCGGTACTTTCAGCTTATGAAGTTAGCTCACCCCCCAAGTTGATTACTATACCCCTTAAGTCATTGAGCTCTTATTGCGATGGCGTAGAACCGGTACCTGCTGATAGGCATTTCAGTGAAGTACGCATTAGTATTGCAATTAAGTAAATCCAATGTATAACCATGGTCGTTGAAACTTTAATATGAAAACTGTACTGGATCTTTGAGTGGGACTGAAGTAACCGGATTCCCTCATGTTGACAGCCTCATCCCCAATGCCATAAATATGACCCTTCTTATTCTTGAACGTCTTCACCCACAACTCATTTGGGTTTGGAAATGGTTGGTTTAGATATTGAGAAGTGCCATCCCCTGTCCCTTGAGAGCTGATAACATTTTAAAAATCACGTTCAAATGATTCCTACAATACCGCAACATGCGCACGAAATCATGCATACTGCAATTGCTTACATATGTTTGTTGTGATTTCTTCTCAACCAAGGGGCATCTTCTTTGCCCTGAAGTTTGTGAGTGCGACTGAATAATTCAACAATAGTGGGGTCCGTCCCAAGTTGTTTCCTCTATGTACGTGTCAGAAAGAATGATGTCAAGCACAACACAAAATACAGTATTAAACTTAAATGAATACGTAGCAAACATTAATTCATTTACCAAACGCCGCCTATGCTCATGCATAGGGATCGAGCCACAGGTGTGGAGAGATGGACCACCACTTTCTAAAGTTCCCAGTCGGTTCTTCTGGGTTATTTCATGTAATTTCTTGTAATGTTTATTCGTCCAATGCTGTTAGAGTCCCTCCCATTGAGCATCACCGAGCCAAATAGGCTTGTTGTTATACTTCCTTACTTTACCAAAGAAGTCTCTCAAGCGTGCGTTGCCTTGGTTTTCAAAATGCCTTCTTATACGGTCCTCATAGACCGGATCCCAAGTAAATTACTTTTGCAATTATGAAAACAAAAAACACATCAAATAATTTAATAGTAATATATCACATTCACAGAAACTGTTAATACGAAGTCACTGTAGTTACCTTAAACTCTCCAAACCACAAATCTCATATTGGTTTGGGCACTTTGCTCCAGGTAGGCCAAGGTCCATCAAATTTACTTTGAAATATGAGCGAAATCCTACTAACAACACCATTATTGGGGAGAAACCTACTTTGAAATATGAGCGAAATCCTACTAACAGCACCATCATTGGGGAGAAACCTAATTGAACATAACATATCAAAATGATTACTTGTTATGCAAAATTCATGTATTACTTCATAAGATATAACAAATGAAGATTTACCCGTTACCATCTGACTCAATCTAAGTCTTAGCTCGAGTGCTCCCATGACTGGATTGTGCTTCACTTTCACCACTTCCAATGTTCTCTTGGGACTGGTTTGTGTTAGGGTGAGCGGGTTGGGGAGTGGGTTGCACAGTGTGAACAACATGGGGGTTTAGAGGAATGTTGCAGGCAAATTAGCCGTACATGGTGCTTTGGTTGGGAATGTATGACGTCTGATGATAGAAAGCCCCAAATGGGGGTGGTAGTGGTCCTGAAATACCTGGTATGTAAGCAGTCATTGTGGGTCCTAGCTGAACTGATATATGAGGCACCTGGGGGGAAGATGGATCAATGTCCATTGCGGTCGGATCTACGGCAGAGCTCCTATGCCCTCGTCCTCTACCTCGAGGGGAGGACTTACCTCGATGAGAACTTGAATCCATACCTAAAATAGGTGACAACAAAGCCAAGTACAAATATATAATGATTGCATATATAAACCGTTTTCCTCATACATCATAATAGGAGCGTAGGTTACACATATTTTGCAAAGCTCATTCATACAATATAAGTAAAGTCATAACCAATTGTTTGACATGCAAAGTACTCAAATACATAAGAATTCATAACCACTCAATCATCTGCATCCCCATCATCATCAATGTCATCGTCATCATCATCATACAAATGTAAATTTTCTT
This sequence comes from Carnegiea gigantea, assembly GCA_029747015.1. Taxonomy (NCBI): domain Eukaryota; kingdom Viridiplantae; phylum Streptophyta; class Magnoliopsida; order Caryophyllales; family Cactaceae; genus Carnegiea; species Carnegiea gigantea. Next base: position 760,666 of record JAKOGI010000257.1, on the reverse strand, counting down.
CAACTTCATCTGTTTCATTACTGCCATGCCACTCCCCCTCTTCATCATCCTCATCGTTCTCTACCTCATCTATCTCGTCATTACCCTGAATGAATGAAAACCCTATTTCATCATTAACCTCTTCCGGTGGTGCACTTTCATCCACTAATGATGCAGGGATGGCGTCATTCGCAGGTTCGACGATAGTCGTCATGTCCGTTTGTTGGTACGCAGTAGGTAGAGTGTACTGCTGATCCACTCTTACCCTTGGTTTGATTGGTATGACAACAAGCCAATTGGCCCTATCCCTTGAGCGATCTACATGTGGCATGAAGTATACTTGTGATGCGGTGCTTGGAAAGATAAATGGATCGTACTTTCGGTATCTTCTTGTACGGTGGACCTCAATAAGGTTGCTTAGTTTATGAGATCGTGCCCCACAATTCAATGTGGGGTCGAACCACTCAGAATTAAAGAGCACACATCGTTTAAGTGGTTTGCCTACGTACTCAATTTGGACAATATCTTTCAGTACATCGTAATAATCATTCTCAATATTGCCTTCCCGAATGCCACAAACACCAACACCACAATTATATATTCTCTTTCCGATGCTTCGAGCTTCTGTATGGAATTTGAATCCATTTACTCTATATGCCGTCCACGTCGACACATACCGCTTTGGCTTCATAGCCAATTGGCTCAAGTAGCAATGTTTGTCGGTCTCGAATAGTTGAATATAATGCACTTAAGTTGATATAACATATGGTTTTAATTAATACAATGCACCTAATTAACTGTTATGTTAAAATTCAGAATAAATGAGTTATAATACTTACATGCTCACTAAACCAATCTGCGAAATGAGTTTCGATGATGGTGTCGACATCTGCGTCGCTGACATTGGGACGTGCAGTTCTGACTTGTTCTGTGAAAATTCTATCACATTTTACGAAGCCTATTAATATACTTGCGCTATGAATGATAAACTCAATTGGAAGTGAAAATACCACTCACCCTATATAAGGTTTAACTTCGTCACAATTTAACAGTACGTGAAGATGGGCAGCAACATATTCGGCATCTGTGAGATACCTTGATCTTTCCCTACCTATAGCGGTCCCTTGCGGTGCAAACACGGACAGAGTTGGAAAATGATTAATATGTTCATCGTCATCCTCATTTCTCCTGCACCTAGTGCGCATGGAGGGCACATTAGAGCCGAAGTAATAGGATGCGAAGAATGTTCTCTCTGCCTCTAGGTATGCTTCTATGATTGAACTTTCAGGACACGTTTGTTGCTTTATCTTTTTCTTCAATCGGCCAAAGAACCTACCAAATTCACAATTGCAATCACTTCTAAGGGATTCCACATATAAGAATTCATATAAGGTTTCATCAATTATAGTATAATTTACCTCTTAAATGGATACATCCATCGGTATTGTATTGGACCACCTAGTTGAGCCTCTTTTGCCAAATGCACTGGCAGGTGCTCCATTACATTGAAAAAGCCAGGAGGGAAAATGGTCTCCAACTTACACAAAGTGATGATAATGTTGCGATGCAGTTCCTCAAGCATATCCTCCCGCAATGTTGTTGAGCATAAGTTCTTGCAGAACTGGCTTATCTCAATAAGAGGTTTCAACACATCATCTGGGAGCGCACCAAATGCAATTGGTAAAAGAGTCTCTATGAAGACATGACAATAATGACTTTTCATGTTGTTGAACTTAGCCTCATTAGGATCCACGATATTTCTCAAATTAGAGCAATATCCATCAAACATTTAAAGCTCCTTCACCCATTCACATAACTCTCTTCGTTTATCCACGTGAAGTACGAACTTCGCTTTTGGTTTAACCGGCTTACCACTTGAGCCTGAATGTAAATGTAATTCTGGTCTATCACATATTTCTGTAATATCTATTCTTGATTTGGCATTGTCCTTTGTTTTCCCATGAACATCCATAACAGTGTTGATAATGTTCTCGAAGAAGTTCTTCTTAATGTGCATCACATCTAAATTATGGCGGAGCAGTTGGTGTTGCCAATAAGGCAACTCCCAGAATATGCTGTTGTTCGTCCAGTTGTGCTCATTCTCCTTAAATTCTGGTATGACAAAGTCACCATTTGTGGTTACCATTGGGTAATCTTCCACCTCGGCATCAAGTTCTTCCCCGAACAATCGACGAGGAGGACCCCTTGTAACAGTTCTGCCTTTCCTAAATGCAGTTTTATTTCTTCTGAACGCATGATTCCTTGGCAAAAAACACCGATGACAATCAAACCATGAGAATTTACCTCCATTTCGTAATCTCAAAGCCTTTTGCCGTTTTATACATATGGGACATGCCAATTGCCCATTAGTACTCCACCCAGATAACATTCCATATGCGGGAAAATTATTGATGGTCCACATAAGTGCAGCCTTCATCTGAAATGTATGCCCCGTAGAAATGTCATAAGTCTCAACTCCAACATCCCACGACTCTTTCAACTCATCAACAAGAGGTTGTAAATATACATCTATCTTGTTCTTGGGATTTTTGGACCCGGGGATTATACAAGTCAAGAGCATAAACTGTGTGGTCATACACATTTCAAGGGGGAGGTTATAAGGTGTAACGACCACCAGTCAAATGGAGTATGATCTTGAAGACAATGTGTAATGATTAAATCCATCAGCACATAAACCAAGCCTCACATTCCGAGGCTCTGTAGCAAATTCAGGGTACTTGGTATCGAAATGTTTCCATGCTGCCCCATCTGATGGATGACATAAAATACCTTCCTCACGTCGATGTTCATAATGCCATCTCATGTGCTCTGCAGTACTTCTTGATGCGTACAACCCCCACAGTCGAGGTTTTAACGGCAAGTAATGCTTCCTTGAGTATGACAATGGATTCTGATTCCTTTGTTGTGACCCTTGGCTCTTCCATCTTGAATGCCCACAAAACTTGCACGCATTCAGGTTTGCGTCCTCCTTATAAAATAGCATGCAACCTTTCCGGCAACAATCAATTAAGACCACATCGTTGGCGAGATCTTTAACAATCTTCTTCATTTGCCCATAGCTGTTTGGCACGCGGTTGTTAAGGGGACACATCTCTTTCATTAATTAAACAATTTCATTGAAATAATTTTGAGGCATGTTATAATCAGATTTAATACTCAACGGTCTCACCGCCGCAGATAGCTCACTGTGGGTGGAGCAACCATCATATAACGGTTGTTGAGCAGCTTGAACCATATTATAAAATGGTCCTCGACAAGTGCTTGACCCCTCTTCCCTTACATTTTGATTTGCTATTATAGCATCATCAACCATGTCCTCAATCCGATCTATGTAGGATTTAGAATAGTCATTATTAACATGACTTGAACATCCAACTTTAGAAATTTCACTATTTGAATACCTAGAACCACATTCCTGAGGTTCTATTTCCCCATGACTTATCCAAAACCAATACCTTTGCACAAAACCTTTATACATAAGGTGCATTTTGACCTCATCAGGTGTCAAGTACACTCTATTTCTACATTTCGCACAAGGACATCTATACTTTCCCCCATTCAGAAACTCTGTCTGTGTACGTGCAAATTGATCGAATTGATTTACTTCATCTAGAAATTTTTGTGTATAACCACTATGATCAGGCAATAATCTATTATACATCCACCTACGATGTGGAGGATAATTCATATTCTGCTCAAATAACAATAACCACATAAGGTATTTGATAAGAATTAATTTTAATCAAAATTATAATAATTACATAAATTACGCAATTATATATTATATATGACTACTTTAAAATTTCCACGTGCACAAAAAAAAACTTATAAATTTCGATAAATATACTTACATTCTCACGAATATCACAAAACTAATAATTCATATATAGTTGATCACTTTATTCCACCAACATATCAAATTTCAACTTAAAATTACCAAATCTAAGTGTACATTGCATTGGGCGAAATCTTTAAACAAATATGAGCTACAACTTCATACAAACATTACATTTAAACCAAATTATAAACTAAGACATCTCAATCTACCAACATATCAACTTTCAAGTTCACATCACCAAACCTAAACCCTAAATTGCATTGAGCAAAATCTCCAACCAAATTTCGACAACATTATTAATTAAAACATTTTATTGCACCAACATATGAAATTTCAACTTCAAACTACCAAACCTCAACCCTAAATCGCATTTACCAAATTCTTGTAATGAATTAGAGCAATGACCTCACACAAATTGCACATTTCAACAACATTATCAATGAAACCATTTCATTTCATCAACATATCAAACTTAACTTCAAACTACCAAACCTAAATTCTAAATCGCATTTACCCCAATCTTGAATCAAATTAAAGCAATAACCTCACACAAATACCACATTTCAATATAAATATAAACTAACTATGAAATTATAACAATGTAATACAAAAATTTGTAGAAATTTCAAGTCGTTTAGTTGAGAAAAATACCTCAATTAACTCCAAAAAACCGGCGGTGAGGGGGCGGCAGGCGGCGGCCGGTGGCTGGGGTGGTGACAGATGGCGGCGGGAGGGGCGGGCGACCGCCGGCGGTGGCTGGGCACGGTGGGGGAGGCGGCCGGTGGCTGGGCAGTAGCTGAGCGCACGGCATCCTCTCTCTCTCCTCGACACTTCGAATTTTTGCAAAATGAAACTAGGGAAATCTGGTTTCATTTTATAGGGGCGGCGACGGAATGGCGACGGATATTCTGTCACCACCCCCTTTTTTAAAAAAAATTCGCTTTTTTGGGGCGACGGAATTTCGGTTTCCAAGTTTTTATTTAAAAAAATAATTATGGCGACGGAAATTCCGTCGCCCACTGTCAATTCTGGCGACGGATTAAAATTTTCATCGCCATATCTGTCGCATAATCTGACTTTTTTGTAAAACTATTTTTCAGCCGCCATTTCCGTCGCCAAATCTGTCGCTATTTTTTTCCGTCACTGAATTTTGTCGTTAATATGAACTTTTTTAGCGGTGGTATTTGTGTCATCTCTATCTCTTTTTTGTTTGTTTTTTTGGAATGAGATTTATAGGAAAAGAGTGGGTAATTCAGCTAAGAAGGCACTTGCACTGTGTGCTGTCAATGCATGTAACTCATACAGTTCGCTTCCTACACTTTCGTTGAGTGCGTAGGCTTGCAATGCACACCTTTTTTTAGAAGAGAAGTCATCATTCTTTTTCCTTTTTTGTGGTTTGGGGGGGGTGGTCAGTCATTGTATGAATCTCTCCCACCCAAAGTGGGCATTTTTCATGGAATGGCTTTGTTCACTTCCTCTTTCATAATAAAAACTTTGAGCAAGATTGCTGAAGGAGTGGAATTGACTTCTCCTAATTCTTGGTTTTGATTAAACTGATGTAGGCTATTGTTTACAATTAACGAGCACTAATATTTGAGGCCGGTGCCTGGTCTTTATGTCATGGTTATAGGATGATTGCTTGGAATGATGAGTAGTCAAACATGGGGGCGCCTTAGAGGGGAGGACGAGGGAGGGAATAAGAGAACAAACTCTAATTTTTAATTACCTGTAGTGGGTTTTGAGACTACACTCATGTTGGAATCTGAGTAAGCCACCTATGACTTGGTTTAGAATGTATTTGAGAGAGTTCATTAGCTTTCTCCGCCTACTTCCTAAAAAAATTAATAATAATAACAACTATAACCATGATGACGATGGCAACAATGACGACAATAATAATTTGGACAATGATCAATATTATTTTATTTTGATGGTAGGGTTATGTTATTGTAAGAGAGTAGAGATAGTTTTAAATTTAGCTTATTTTGACCTTTGTACCTCTTTAGATGCTCCAAAAAAAAAAAAGAGAAAGAAAAAATGGTAGGAAGAACAAAGACAAGAACAATTCACCATCATCTTGAGGACTAGGAAAGAAGAATGTCACGAGCACGATTGCCTACTTTGAATAAACCACATGCATTTTACCCTACAAAGCAAGAGATAGAGATGACGGAAAGTTAAAGCAATACCTCCACCCAGATAGAGACTCAAAGGCATCATATTATGCTTCATGAACAATCCTTCCCCATAAGTGGATACATCACAAATTCACAACAAAGGCACAAGACCATGTTATATGAGGTCAGACCCTAAACCAACATGCTTATCACACTGTGAATGGCTAGCTCATCAGCTCCCCTTGCAATGAGCACCAGAGGCAATGGTGGGATCGCTTGTAAGAAGAGGGATTGAGTATTCCTAAAGGATCAAGCAAGACCCTATCTCAAAAGAGTAGTCGCGAATATGTAAAAGCAGCAATGTTGATACCTCGGTAATTGAAGACTAGGTTCGGTTCTTTGCTGATGATCACTTGGACAAGAAAGAGGAGAAGCAGCGATAGTTACAACAGCTGCCTTAGTAGTAGTTTCCTATCCAGTGTCTGCTCAACAGTGGAGGTCTGAGAAAGTGAGGAGTTTGATGGGATTCCAGGGTTCAGTTACAGGAAAGCGAAAGCAGATATTAGACATTTATCTTTAAATAGATGTTGATATTTCCCATTTTATTTTCTTCTAGTTGTATATAGGGTTTGCAATTGCTGTAGCATTGGTAGCTCCATACCAAGCATGGTGCGACTGGACACGGTGATGTTTTTCGTTTTAATTCCCCCAAGGTTTTTTTTAGTTTCTTTGTTGTTTTCTGGACTGTAAGTGTACACTAAATTTACAACCAAGAGTATGGTTTTAATGATGTTTGGTCGTTACTACTAATGGTAAAAACTAGCTTAAAAACATCTTGAAGAATGCATTTATTTTTCCAGTACTAGCAAACATTCCCTGCATGTGCTTAATTCTTCCAATTTGCATTCTTTACATATTTTGTTCAAATGTCTTGTAGCTCATGGAAGGTTGTTATCGATAATTAATCGTACTTAATAAAAAAGAAAAACAAGTTGTAGGTTACTTCCTGTCAATCTTTTTGTTTGTAGGCTAAGATTGCCCATATATAAATCTTCCCAAAACCCTCAAACTGCAAGCACTTGCCAGATCTTCTTGTATTCTTTATCTGTTTCGCATGCACCCATTTGGCCTACGCAAGTCATTCTTCTTTCACGCCATTACACAAGTAACCCCACTGTACTTTTTACCGGGAGTTTTGGACAATATTATCAAGTTTCCCGATCCCAGGCACCGATTCTTTTTTGCATTGGCTAGCATACGTTTTACCCAAGTGGTGGAACTGCATTGAAGTTACAAAGATGGAAGATAGAAAATAATGAAGCTCGTGTCCACCAACTTTTTTCATAACTTATGGATACAAAAATTATTCCATGTTCGGCTAAACTAGTAGTTTGAGTAGCTTATAGCAGTTCAAATAATGACTAGCTATTTAAGTAGCGATAGCTATCAGCATCTAGCTCTGGGGGTAGCTTATTATTATTTTTCTACTACTATTGCTACAACAACAATTGTAGCTATAAAATGAAAGATAGTTTCATTGGAATTCCTTATGAAAAGTCCCCCTTAATGTTATGTGACTATGTGCTTTGGAAGTCTAGATATGTTCTGGGTTCAAGGCACATATGTTATAATCAAGGTCTAATTACATGCATAGTTCTTGGACATCAGCCATGTGCTTAGATGTTCTTTTGACTTGCATGACGAGATCTTTAAGTCGTTGGCTGTCTAAAGTTTCAATGCTAAAGTTTAGCCTCCTTACACCTTATTAGTCAAAATCAAGGTCCTTGATAGGCATGTCAGATAATAACCCGTGTTAAAGTCATAGATATTTAACAAATTGCAACCAACTTAAAGTGCATTTTATGTCACTTTGCCAGTTTCATTAAGTCTTAAAATTTGCTGATTATATGGTGATGTTTACGTCAAAGGAAAAATATGCATTTCCTGATTGGTAAGTATTATACAAATTATTATTTATGATTTTCAAGTTTCTTTCAAAATTTGACTATGTAATTTGTCCTCAGAAGATACTGAATTCCCAACAGGCTTAATTGGGTTAATTAAAATTTTCTAAATTTGATTAAATTATTATGTTGCTACTTGTCAGTAGTTCAAATTTCAAAAAGTAAGACTAATTCTATGGCTTTTGCTTTGTTACAACTGGTAACTTTTTGGATGCAAGGAAAGATAATCCAAAAGTATTTCAAATCAAGAAAGAGCCAAAAGTGGTTTATATAAAGAGCTGGCTGAGGTCAACTACACTAAAAATGGGAAGCTTTCAACATCACTCTTCAATGAAGTTCATTTGCCTTAAAGCTTGCCTCCTAGAGCCAGATGAAGCTAAGAATGGACACAACAACTGTTGAGTCCAGAGATGGCGCTCAAGGCCTTGAACTAGTTGCTAACCACTAGAGAGAAGCATCAATGAAATATCTCATAGCATCCAACAACTATATCCTTTAGCATGGGCGATCATATTGTAGAATGAGGACTATAAATAAAGACCTCACTAGGATAAGAAAGGTGTAACATATGACACAAGAGCTCAGGTCATATACTAAGTGTTTATTGTATCCTTTAGAGATTAAACTGAAAATCATTGTAATCTTTGCGCACACGTTTGGGAATCATTATGAGACAAGAGGGTAGGATGTAAATTGGAGGAAAAATTTTAACTACAAGTGTATGATTGTCAGCTGTAGTATTTGAAGATTGAATCCACAGGGATAGGGTTGAATCATGGTTACTCAAACTAATTATTAACCCATCATAACTTAGTTGAAAGCAATAAACCTAAAAACAAAAATCATTCAGTCTGTAAAATTTAAATATAACCTAAACATGATTAAATCTACCAATTGAACAACCACTAAAGACAAATCAACAGAATGAATAAAAAAGTACTAAACTTAAATCAATAAAAGTTAGGGACAGAGAGACGTAGAGAGGGGGGCAAAGAAATGACTAACTAACTGAAAGTCAAAATTAAAAGGAGAATCGAATAGATTTATAAAAACTCAGACTTGATTTAAGTCTACATATCTGAATCAAAAATTTTGAGAAAGAGTTAAACTGAACTAGTACTCCTAGAATCTAAACGAAAACCTAAGCTAAGATAACGAACTATGTGGTGCCCAATACCTCCTTTTATATTGTGCTAGCCATCCTTAACTTTCCAAATTCTAGCAGGAGCATATTTCTTATTCTCTAATTTGGATCAATGCTAGGAAAGTGAAATGACCAAGGAAATTACTTAAAGTCTATTTGATTTCCAATTTTCGTTTGGCGAACTTTCCAAAATTAGGTCCAGTTAGTTTTTCACACCAAGCTAATGATAGCTATATTTCATCAAATTATTATTTTTTGCACAACCACACAAAATCCAAGTAAAATCCAAGAATAATCTTGATTATGGTAAAAACTAGGTAATAAAAAACTTCTATTTACTCACTTTTGATAGCCAAACAAACATCCCCACACTTAGATTTGTTCATCCACCAGTACAATAAAATAAAAGGAAAATCTAGCTAAGCCATTAAACTCACTTTCATAGCTGTCACGATTGCATTTAGCATGTGCAACAAGTCCATTAAAGCCCTAGGTTTCCCCTAGTGGATGAATGTTGTCTCATGAACCTTTGTTGAATGTATACCTACAAAATCTTAAATAGAAAAAAAGGGAAAAGAAGAGAAAACATAAAATCTTTTTGAATATTTCTTAAAATTTACTAAAAAGGACAACAAGGGAAAACTATACATACCTAACATGTCTCCCTTACAACCTAAATATTAGGTTACATACAAGCACAATGTATATATCAAGACTTTCGATTCTCGCTATTGACATCCACGCACCAACTTTTTACCCCACAGACCATCACATTAGTGAATTTGTCCTAGTGGTGAGTGTGCAAGTGTCCTATTACCCTAGAAGTAAGGCTAGCTAGAGTCTGACTCAATTCCACTTGGCTAACACAAACTATTTATTGGCTCACTAACTTTACAAGCAAGCTTTTTCAATAGTAGTATCGTCTCAAAGTGTAGCAATTGTTAGCGCATAACTCAAAGGGACACTTGGTATTCTCGGCTCTAAGGTTTTTTTTGACTTTTTTCCTTTTTTGTTCCAATTTTCTCCATTTTTTTCTTTGCTTTTGTTTTGTCTTTTTTCTTTGCGAAATCAAAGTCAAAACAAAAGAAAAAATATAAAAAGACAAATGGGAGAATCAACTATGAAAAACTAAGAGCAAGACTCTAGGATAATGGTGATATACAAATAAAGTCTAGACTAATGATTATAGTGAACTGACAACATTAGAATTGAGGAATGGAATGACACACTTTGGACTAAGTTACACCTCTATATATACAACCAGGGATGGCAGTGGGTTGCAGAATCCTTTACCCGCCACGACTCGCCCTGCATTGGGGAAAATTTTCCATCCTCAATGGGGATGGAGATGGGCATAGGGACAAGATTCAATCCCCGAGCGAGGACGGGTAGAAATTTTACCTTGTCCTCATCTACGATTACTAGCCTAGAGAAAAATCCCTTCTTCCTTGTCCCCAATTGGGGAAAAAAACCCATCCCCATCCTCATTTATAATTAAAAAGTACATATAAATCCTTCATTTATTAACATAAGATTAAGGTTATAGAGCTAAATTCACTTGAAAAAACCCTCACTATATAATGCTTCTTTTCATTCTTAGACTTTTGTTGGATTTTGTTCGACTTCTTAGACTTTGGTTGAGTTGTGTAATTAGTGAATTGACGTTAGACTTGTGTTTCATGGGCTTGCTAAATTTTAATTTGGGTTAGATTGTAAACTTTGATGAACTCTATTAGACTTGTGTCACATGGAGCATATGTCTGCTTGGCCTTTCATCCAACATTCAACTTGTAATATAGTTTTCACGTAGGAGGGAAAAAAATTACGGGTGAAAATCCTGGTTGGAACAGCTTTGTGGATTGAATCCCTACTGAGGATATGGACGGGGAAGAAATTTTTCCTTGCAACGGAGAATGGGACGGGGATGGGAGCTAAGCGGGGACAGGGATGGTGAATATGCCCCCTTTCCCTACTCGCCCGTTGCTTTCCCTAATAGAAGCAAGCCACTTCATTCGGCCCAATGATCCAATGCCTTCTGCAGTGTGGCCTAAAGCCCAGCTATGCTTAGCCCATCCTCTCAGTGGGCTTGTCTTTGCTCTTGCCTAGTCCACGGCCGAGCCGGAAGCCGGGCCCAGCACCCCCCTCTCTTAGCTGCATTACGGGCGAGTGACATGATTCGTATTCATCCTTTTCTCTCCCATCAACCGCACAGCTGTTCTCCTTGGCCCAGCGGAGCCTTCGTTCAGGCGCTGTGCCCAGTGTTTCCTTCCCCGTTCCAGCCTTCCTCTTTCTCCCTTCCCTATTCTTCTGCAGTGTGACCTATTTTGCTTTTATTTGATGCGACCCAAGGCCCAAACTAAAACCAACGTCTCCCTCACTTAAACTACTACGAGTGTGGCATGTGATCAGGACCCTTCTCTGCTTTTTTATTTTTCTTCTCTTTTCTCTTCATCTACTAGAACCTCGCAGAACCCGAGAAGCCCACTGTGATGTTTCCCTTCCTGTGCTATAATCGAAGCTTTCATCCTCTTTTTTTATCATTTTTTCACTCATGCATCACCATTACCAATCTACAACCGTAAGCTTCTCCATCACTCTCATCAATTCAGGTGAATAATTGGTCTTTAATGGAATGATTACAAGTTCAGCATTGACGATTAACTCAAGCAACCAAAGGTTGAGAGGCGGCATTTATTGCACTATAATTGGAACAAGAGTCGAAAGAAGATGGAAGAGAGCATGCCATAGATTAGAGTTTTTCTTCAGTTTGTTTAGTTTCTGTTTTATTTTTCGAATTTCAGATCTAAAATTGTTGACTGTTGAATTAATGCAAGTTCGATTCCAGGTTTTAGTTGTCTGAGTGAAGATTGTTGTTTCAGTATTGAATTACAAGTTCTTGGTTCAAATCTCGGATTTTCCCTATCTCTGTTTTGGTTTGTTGTGCTGTATTCTCGGCCTACGGTTGATTTATGAATCTGGATATGCAACATCCATTAATAGAGAATTGGGGTTTCTTTTTTTGTTCCCGTTTCTATAGATCCTCTTACGCCCTGTTTTCGCTTGTGCTTTAATCTTGTTTGTGCTTGGGTTTTGCTTGTGGAATTATCGCAGTAAATATTAATTTGAATGATACATGATTTTTCTAGCCATGTAGGTTCCACTGTTTAATTGGGGTAACTTGTTTAGTTGACCAATTTTTGTTTCTAACTGATAGAAAATTTATCGCATTATGCTAGTCTAATATTTATGACATTTATTGACCTAATTTCGACCCCATCCTTGTGAATCGACCATAAAGTGTTACGATGGAAGCCCTACGTGTGTGGTTAAAACTAATCTTTATAAAAATCATAACACTTTCTTACTCTCTTGTGGGGGAGCGTATGCCAAGAAGCAACTCCTCTAATTCTGTCATGATTTCTACCAACAGTCGACTATTGGTTATTATCTTATCGTTTTCCGCCTTACCGCCCCGTAAAAGAGTTTGATTCGAACAAATACTAGTTACAGTAAAAAAAAAAATCTCATTGTATGTGAAAACAACACAGGAAAACAACACAAGTACATTTTTGCAATTATAAATAAAAAATAAATAATATTAACTCACCTTGACCTTAACACCTGTTCGTCTTCAATTTATACCGCAAGTGCACAGCGTAGCTGTAGCTAGCACACGGCAATTACGAATCGTATTCCACAGGAAACTTGGTTCCAATTACTAGAACTAATTAGATTGCTCAATCTAGGCGATCACAATTATTGATTGAGAATTAAACTAAGGGAAATTCCAACGACTAAGTAGTAAAATAAACAGCAGAATGAGAAGTACTTAGGTTGGAATTAACAGCACGACAATGCCAGTGAATCATTTATTAACCCCGCCAAACAAACCCAAGCTTGCATTACGACTGGATAGATCGTCAGTTAAGCCCATCTCCTCCCTTTCTTATGAGTCGAAGACTAATCTTACAATTAGAATCACCTATTCTCATGGGACTAAAAGTCGAAAGATTACAAGATTTATAATCTCGAATTCCAATTAGAATCTTAATTATTTTCATTTTAAAACCCTAATTGTCTATTAAGTCGCACTAAGTAAAGGTTTCGTCTCTGAACGTTCCCCCATAGTAAAAATAGATGAATGCTCTTTCAAGCAATTCATCAAGCATGTGGCGTGTATAGTAGAAATCGCAAGCAAACAAGGGGAAAATAAAGGTTGGAGCTAATCCATAATTCAACAACACATAGTTGGTATTAATCCCAACCTAAGTTGGGAGATTTAGCCTAAAATCATATTCATAACAATGATTGCAACATTCAATTCAATAATCATGACAACCGAACCTTAAAATGATCAAGAACAAGGGAAGGGAAGAATATAGAGAGAGAACTTGGAATTCATCGAAAGAATTAAAGGTAGAATAAACTTCAATCCAATAGCATAATCCAAAAGCATGAAATAAACTGAACGAAGACCTAAAAATCGCCTAAAACGAAGTCTGAGAAAAGAAAACTGAATGCCCCCCTAAAGCAGCCCCGAGGAAAATTTAAGTCGCGATGAGGGACAAGGGAAGCACGGCCGCGCCACACGGCATGGCCATGCCGCGCCACACGGTGACACGTGGCACGGTAGTGCCACATGGCACTGCCAGGCCGTGCCACATGGCTGGTCGGCTCGCCGTGCCAGCTTCGTGTGGCACGGGGGTGCTACCCGGCGTAGGGTCCCCGTACTCGCTCCCTGGCGCTTCCGTGCGATGTTGCGTGACCCTTTTCACGGCCTTAAACTCGCCTCCTTAGCGTTTGACCGATTTGAGTAAAATGTCATCAATCTTTCCGTTTCTTCGACAAAGTCCCTGAAAATATAGAAAAATGCTATATGAGTAAAATGTATGCTAAAGGAGACCGATTTGACCCTTTCTTAACATGATTGAACGTGAAAACGCATGAGACAAGAAGTCAAATAGGGGCTAAAATAGGATCGAAATAGAGGTTTATCACTCCCCTATATTTACCTCTTGCTTATCCTTGAGCAAGACGAGCTCATGAAACACCAAAAAGGGAGATGAACCTCTTTCCACACTCCTCCTCAGGCAAGAGATGAACGATCAATAATCCAAGATAAACCATGCATCAAAGGTGGCCAATTTAAAGTGTGAAACATTCTAAGGATGACTCATGCATTACCATTCATAAATCATCCAACCCAAATGCTATACATCAAACACCCTAATATTGAAGCACATAGCAAGACAAGACCTTCCTCAATAAATGGTGCGTAAGCAGACCGGTAGAACCTCACTTTTAGGATAAAGTGAAACACTTCTCTCAATGTGTTTAGAACATGTAACAAGGGTGCACTCAATACTCCATCCAATCAAGCAAACTACTATAAGCTTGGTAGAGTTCTCGATTCTCCATCGGCCAATGCAAAATGCAATATGCTAATCATGAGGGCTTGTGAAAAAGATGTAATGGGGCCAGGAAAAGGGTGAGAAGTGGAATAAATTTGGGAAGAGTGGAGCTGATAGTCAAAAGACTAGAGAGCAAAAAACACTTCCACAACTAATGTTGAAACAACAACTTCACATCACAATTGAAAATTGAGCAATAAACTCCCCAAAAACCTCAAGAGAGGAATTTAGCAATCTCATTGTCATGCTCCCATGCCAAACAATTTATTCATGACTTTTCTATTTCTTTCTTTTCTTTTCCTTTTTGTTTTTCCTTTATTTTTTCTTTGCTTCCTTGATGGGGATCAGCCCCAAGGGGTTCTTATAGCTCAAGAGGTCACAAAGGCTTTCCAAGGATTAGAAATCACTCAAGACACGATCACTTGCATTCTGCCGGGCTCATCCCGCACATGGCCCGACTTTCTGACCTTGGTGACCTGATGACCTGAGGCTTTAAAGCCAAACTTTTGGTATGTCTGGAAAGATTGGAGAGTTAGCTGCCCAATAAATCAAGTTTCAGCCCATTTGGATGTCATTTGCCCATCCAAACCCTTTGTTAAAGCCAAACTGTCCAAAACTGTTTTCCAGGTCAGATTTTGTCCGGTTTTGGGAGCCCATTTTCCCCAACCTAAAGTAACCCTAACAACCTGGAATTTTAACCCCTAGATCCTTTTTTGAATTGGCTAAAAGGGTGGGAAAAGAAACCAGAGTCAAACGTGTCCCAAGGAGGCTAAAAGCAAGGAAACTTCTAAAGCTGCTTTTGGGAAGTCAGCCTGCACCATCTCACTTGTTCTGTTTATATCTCCTGAACGGCTGCACCAAATGAGCTCCAAAAGTAGTCATATGAAAGAACACTTTCTAAGCTTTCTAATAAGGTATGTTGGAGCCAATTTGGGTAAGTAAGGACGAAGATACAGCTGCTGAAAGTTGACCCTGCAATCTGGAAAACTGGACAGCAACTGTCAACATCACCTTTTGTACTTTTCTTGCTTTTTGTGCTTCCCTTTTGTCTTGATCCGTTTGGCTTGCATTGTAACCCATGTAATCTGAATTTTGAGGCTCCCTCCTATATAAGGGACCTTTAGGAATGTAAGAAGGCAGCTTTGAATATCATGCAATGAAATCTGAGTGTTTTACTCTCCATTGAAACTCCTAGTTGCTTTAGCTTGAATTGGCTAGTTCAAGTGGTGATCTTCTAGGTTCCTTTCTCTTGCTTATGGTGGTGATATTCTGTATCCATAAGTGAAGAAGGAATAGCCCAACTTCTCCTCTAAGTGGCGCCTTTGGCTTATCTTAGACAAGAGAGTTGCACACTATCCATCAAGACCGGGTGAGCTCATTGTTCTTTTCGGTTTTTTGCTTGTCCTTGTTTTCAATCTTCCCCATCATACATTCTCATCTTTGACATTCCCATGGTTAACATACATCATCTTGGTATCAGAGCTTAGGCTACCCTCTTGGCCAAGCTTCCACCCAAACACATTTCTCAAACACAAACCACAAAACATCCTTTCTCTATCCGCACGGGACAGAATTGTGGCACGGCCTACCCGTGCTTTAAGGCACGACCGTGCCACCTCTTTTCTGCACTTTTGTCACGGCAGTAACCTGGCACGGGAAGCCCGTGTCCAACGGCACGACCGTGCCACCCCATTCTCAGCCAAATCTCGTGTTTCTCTCCCACAAAGCCCACATATCATGTCTTCTAGCCAAACACCCGAGCAAGTGGCCGAACAAGCCTTAAGAGAAAAGGCCGAAATGGAAGCTAGAGTCAAGTACTTGCAAACTCAACTTCAAAGGCTCATGAAGGAAAGGAGAGACAACTTGAGGGATTCACCTATTCCAAGTGAATCTAGTGACCCGGGTGAAAGTGATTCGGATTTCAACCCTTTTGGGTCACAAGGAAGAGCTAGTAGAGGATCAAGGAGACAAGAAAGGCATCAAGGAGGTGGATTCAACGACTTCAAAGTTGACATCCCCGAGTTTGAAGGCAAGCTTGATCCGGACGAGTTCTTGGATTGGCTACAAACCGTGGAGAGGGTGTTCGACTACAAGGACATCCCGGATGAAAAGAAGGTAAAACTAGTTGCCCTTAAACTTAGAAAGTATGCTTCTACTTGGTGGGCTAATGTTTTATCTAAGAGGGCCAAGAAAGGGAAGGGGAAGATTAAAACTTGGAGGAAAATGAAAGAAAAACTCAAAGAGAAGTTCCTTCCATCTCACTACCTTCAAGAGAACTTTTCTAGACTTCACCATTTGAGACAAGGGTCTTTAAGTGTGGAGGAATATACAAGGGAGTTTGAGCAATTGATCATAAAATGTGACCTTAAAGAGGATGAGGAACAAACTTTGGTGAGGTATCTTTGTGGGTTGGATGAGAAGATAGCCCATGTAGTAGAGTTGCACCCATACACCACCCTTGATGAGTTAAGTTCTCTAGCTCACAAGGTGGAACTACAAAAGAAGACTAAGGGAAAGAGTGAAGCCTTTAAACCACAAAATCGTGCCTACACCCCCCAAAGGCCTTCATACACCACGCCAAAGCCCTTTAACCCTCCAAACCCAAAACCTCCTCCCCCTTCGGTCCCCAAAACAGCCCCTCAAATGTCCACAAAACCAAAGGAGACAAGGAGGTGCTTTAGGTGCCAAGGCCTTGGACATATTGCATCCGAATGTCCAAACAAGAGAGTGGTCACCCTAGCCGAGTACCAAGCATCTTTTGAAGAAGAAATGGAAGAAGAAAAGGAGTTGTACTTGAATGAGGCCCTAGAAGAAGTAGAGGAGGGCCCGGATGAAGGTGAACTCTTGGTGGTTAGGCGAGCTTTGAGTGGGTTGGCTACTCAAGATGGGAATGAACAAAGGGAGGCCATCTTTCACACGAGGTGCACCATAGGAGGCAAAGTATGTTCCCTCATCATTGATGGAGGGAGTTGTACAAATGTGGCATCCAAGACCTTGGTGGACAAGCTTCAACTCACGGCATCTCCACACCCTTTTCCATACACCATTCAATGGCTCAATCAAGGCAAAGGTATCCAAGTCTCATCTCGTTGTTTAGTTTCTTTGAGCATTGGAAAGAACTATAAGGATGAAATTTGGTGTGATGTGATTCCCATGGATGCATGTCATGTACTCCTTGGTAGACCGTGGCTCTTTGATAGAAATGTTATGCATGATGGCCGAATGAACACCTACTCCTTCATCCTAGACCACAAGAAAATCACCCTTACCCCCATTCGTCCTTCCCAACTCCTCAAGCCAAAAGAAACCCCACAAAAAGACATCCTACTCACTAACCTCCTCAAGGCCGAAAACCATGAGTATGAGTCATTCAAGGAGTGGCTCCTACTTGGCCTAGGTGAAACCGAAACCGTCACTCACTCCCATCCCCTCCTCATCCCACTTCTCCAAGCCTATAACCATGTGTTCCCGCAAGAAATTCCCCATGGCCTACCCCCTCAAAGAACCATCCAACACAAAATAGACCTCATTCCCGGATCCACCCTTCCAAATAAACCGGCCTATAGAATGAATCCACAAGAAACCCAAGAAATCCAAAGGCAAGTGGATGAACTTTTGGCCAAAGGAATGATTCGGGAAAGCTTGAGTCCTTGTGCCGTTCCGGCCTTATTGGTACCAAAGAAGGATGGAAGCATGAGGATGTGTGTGGATAGTCGGGCTATCAACAAAATCACTATTAAGTACCGCTATCCCATCCCTAGATTGGAGGACCTACTTGATGAGTTGCATGGGGCCACCATTTTCTCTAAGATTGATCTTAGGAGTGGCTACTATCAAATTCGAATCTATGAAGGGGATGAATGGAAGACGGCATTCAAGACCAAGGGGGGACTATATGAATGGTTGGTCATGCCATTCGGCCTTACCAATGCTCCAAGCACTTTCATGCGTCTAATGAATCAAGTCCTCAAGCCTTTCATTGGGAGGTTTGTAGTGGTCTATTTCGATGACATCTTGGTTTATAGCCAAGGTGAGAAGGAGCACGCTAATCACCTTCAACAAGTTCTTGATGTGCTCTCCCAAGAGAAGTTATATGGCAACTTGGAGAAGTGCCACTTCTTCACTCCCCAAGTTGTTTTCTTAGGTATGTTGTTTCGGCCCATGGTATACAAGTGGACGAGAGCAAAGTTCAATCCATCCGGGAATGGCCGGTTCCTTCCTCTATTCACCAAGTGAGGAGCTTTCATGGTCTAGCCTCTTTTTATAGGAGGTTTGTCAAGAACTTTAGCACAATCATGGCTCCTTTGACCGAGATTCTCAAATCCAAGAAATTTGAGTGGAATGAAAAGGCCCAAGCCGCCTTTGAAGATGTGAAGGAGAAGCTCACTAGTGCACCCATACTTGCTCTTCCAAGCTTCTCCAAGATATTTGAAGTGGAGTGTGATGCTTCGGGGGTGGGCATAGGGGCGGTCCTATCACAAGAAGGCCGACCATTAGCCTACTTTAGTGAAAAACTCAATGAGGCCAAGCGAAAATACTCAACGTATGACAAGGAGTTTTATGCCATAGTGAGGGCCTTGGAACATTGGAGACATTATTTGGTGGGGGGAGAGTTCATCCTCCACTCGGATCATGAAGCACTCAAGTTCATACAAGGTCAACACAAGCTCAACCCAAGGCATGCTAAGTGGGTGGAATATCTCCAAGCTTTCCACTTTGTGATCCACCACAAATCCGGGCACTTAAACAAGGGTGCGGATGCCTTGTCTAGAAGATATCTACTCCTCTCCTCCCTTGACTCAAGAGTCCTTGGGTTTGAATTGATCAAGGAGTTGTACACCAAGGATGAAGACTTCAAGGAGACCTTTGAAGTATGCTCACGGCACCCCCATGGTCCATTTCACATTGAAGAGGGGTTCTTATTCAAAGGAAACCGGTTATGTATCCCTAAAGGAGGCATTAGGGAGCTTTTGATTAAAGAAGTGCATGGAGGAGCTTTGGCCGGCCACTTTGGCATTGAGAAGACCTCACTCATGTTGAAGGAGCACTACTATTGGCCCAAGATGGTCAAGGATGTTGAGCATTATGTTAAAAGGTGCTCTACTTGTCAACTTGCCAAAAGCCATGTCTTGCCTCAAGGTCTTTACTCGCCCTTACCGGTCCCAAAGGCTCCTTGGGAGGATGTGAGTTTAGATTTCATTACCGGCCTACCAAGGACACAACGGAACAAGGACTCCATAATGGTGGTAGTTGATCGGTTTTCGAAGATGGCACACTTTGTCTCATGCCATACTACCCATGATGCCACTCAAATTGCAAGCCTCTACTTCAAAGAGATCGTGAGGCTCCATGGCATCCCCAAAAGCATGGTGTCCGACCGGGATAGCAAGTTCATGAGCCATTTTTGGCTCACTCTATGGAAGAAGATGGGCACTCATCTCAAATTTAGCACATCATGTCACCCCCAAACGGATGGCCAAACCGAGGTCACCAATAGGACCTTGGGTACTTTGTTGAGGGTCCTAGCCAAGAAGAGCACAAAGGGTTGGGATGAGTTGCTTAGCCATGCCGAGTTTGCCTACAATCGAGTGCCAAGCAAAGCCACCGGTCTTTCTCCATTCCAAGTTGTATATGGTTTCAACCCTTGTACACCTATGGACCTTACACCCCTCCCTACTCCAACCAAGTTTAGTTGGGAGGCCGAGAAGAGAGCAAAGGAAATCCAAGAGCTCCATGCACAAGTGAGGGCTAAAATTGAGAAGTTCAATGATCAGACCAAGGATCGGGTAAACAAGCACCGCAAGGAAGTCCAATTTAAGCCCGGAGATTTAGTATGGATCCACCTAAGAAAGGAGCGATTTCCTAGCAAAAGAAGGTCCAAGCTTCTTCCACGCTCGGATGGCCCATTCAAGATCCTTGAAAAAGTCAATTCCAATGCATACAAGGTTGATTTGCCCGGTGACTATGGAGTATCCGCTACATTCAATGTAGCCGATTTGAGGCCCTACTTTGATGAAGAAGACGAGCTACCAAGTTTGAGGACAAACTCTTCCCAAGCTGGGGGGGATGATGGGGATCAGCCCCAAGGGGTTCTTATAGCTCAAGAGGTCACAAAGGCTTTCCAAGGATTAGAAATCACTCAAGACACGATCACTTGCATTCTGCCGGGCTCATCCCGCACATGGCCCGACTTTCTGACCTTGGTGACCTGATGACCTGAGGCTTTAAAGCCAAACTTTTGGTATGTCTGGAAAGATTGGAGAGTTAGCTGCCCAATAAATCAAGTTTCAGCCCATTTGGATGTCATTTGCCCATCCAAACCCTTTGTTAAAGCCAAACTGTCCAAAACTGTTTTCCAGGTCAGATTTTGTCCGGTTTTGGGAGCCCATTTTCCCCAACCTAAAGTAAACCCTAACAACCTGGAATTTTAACCCCTAGATCCTTTTTTGAATTGGCTAAAAGGGTGGGAAAAGAAACCAGAGTCAAACGTGTCCCAAGGAGGCTAAAAGCAAGGAAACTTCTAAAGCTGCTTTTGGGAAGTCAGCCTGCACCATCTCACTTGTTCTGTTTATATCTCCTGAACGGCTGCACCAAATGAGCTCCAAAAGTAGTCATATGAAAGAACACTTTCTAAGCTTTCTAATAAGGTATGTTGGAGCCAATTTGGGTAAGTAAGGACGAAGATACAGCTGCTGAAAGTTGACCCTGCAATCTGGAAAACTGGACAGCAACTGTCAACATCACCTTTTGTACTTTTCTTGCTTTTTGTGCTTCCCTTTTGTCTTGATCCGTTTGGCTTGCATTGTAACCCATGTAATCTGAATTTTGAGGCTCCCTCCTATATAAGGGACCTTTAGGAATGTAAGAAGGCAGCTTTGAATATCATGCAATGAAATCTGAGTGTTTTACTCTCCATTGAAACTCCTAGTTGCTTTAGCTTGAATTGGCTAGTTCAAGTGGTGATCTTCTAGGTTCCTTTCTCTTGCTTATGGTGGTGATATTCTGTATCCATAAGTGAAGAAGGAATAGCCCAACTTCTCCTCTAAGTGGCGCCTTTGGCTTATCTTAGACAAGAGAGTTGCACACTATCCATCAAGACCGGTTGAGCTCATTGTTCTTTTCGGTTTTTGCTTGTCCTTGTTTTCACTCTTCCCCATCATACATTCTCATCTTTGACATTCCCATGGTTAACATACATCATTCCTCTTTTTTCGTCATTTATATTTCTTTTCATTGAAAGGAGAAAGGCTTATGAGTGGCATGAAAAACAAAAACTTGAATCACGAATCCCCCCAAACAAGCCACTAATAATGTATCCAAGGTAAACTAACCTTTGAAGCAAACCCAACTCAACATGGAAGTGTTGCTCCACTAGACCTTGACAAGGATATAGAGAATATCGATAGGCCAAGTGTGTAGTGTGTAGGAGACAACAACAAAGACAAGGGAAAAGGCATAAAGGGCTAGCAAAGAGGGTAGTACATATTAATGGGTGGCTTTTTGGCTCATGTGGCTAAATAAAACGAAAATTGCCTCAATCATATTGACACATGCACACGCTAAATACGATTTCAAAGAGCACAAGACCAAGTTCTAGAGATGCAATCCTGAATGAGTCACACATGAAGGAAAGTACGAGACTATATGTAATAAATAGTCATTAGGCTCCAAGTCCCACAGGTAAATCTACCACAATCCAACAACTTACTCCAAGGTATGTCCCACTTATCAAGGTCAATCAAGCCAAGTCATGTGAATCTCAAGCGCAATATGACATATAACATAGGGCAAAGGAAACACAGATGGCAATGTTAGAAGGCAATTCACAAAAGTTCACACCATAACAGGCAACACTTCAACACACAATTAAACCAGATCAATAGATCATCACCCTTGTGTTCTCTTCATAAGAGGGGTTTTCGCACACATTTATTAAAAAGCAATAAATCTAACTAAGAAAGCAGCAAAGGATATAAGGGGAAATGGAAAGGAGGGCAAGAAGTAATACCTGGAAATCTTAAGGATGCCCAGCTTGATCACTTCTCCTTTTGAGATGCAAAATCTAAACTATATGCTATAAGCTACATGCTCTAATAAACGAAAAATGTGAAAACAATCGTAGTGAAACTATGTGAGGTCCTATCTATATGATGAAAATGCAAGTGATGTCATTCATCCCACACCCGAAGTCCACAATTTTACCTAAAGAGCTGTAAGCGCACCCCCCAAGCTTGAGACTTTTATTGTCCTCAATGAAAAGGATATAGAGAAAGCCAAGGGAAAGGTGGAGCTAATAGTGCTTAGGGGAAAAAGGGTGGGCGGGCAGGAAAGAAAAACATACCTTTTTTTTTTCCAAAAGTAGGTAAATGCTTAGATTGCCTCCCAAGAAGTGCTTGTTTAAGGTCCTTAGCTTGACCCTTACCTCCAAATAGTAGACAGTAATGATGCGGGAGGTGGCCGCGAGGAGGTGTAGAAATGTGAAGTAGGATCCTCTACCTCCCCAGTACAAGCAGAAGCGGTCGTGAAATGAATCGGGATGGCCGCAGAAAAAGTAGAAGAACCTCCAAGTAATATGTGAGGTCCCCCATTTTTATTAAATATATCAACCCCAGAAACAGCATCGAAGGGGAAAATGGGGGATAGGCTCCTCAGAAGGTGAAGGAAGGACAAGCGCTGAAGGCGGTGTGGGAGGAGGGAAATTAAAGTCCACCCTCTCCCCACATAGTTGGAAGGATAGAGTGCCTGCTTGAGCATCGATCACTGCCCCGGCAGTTGTAAGGAATGGGCGACCTAAAATAAGTGGGGCCGGGAAGTCCTCATCCATGTCAAGACCGACGAAATCACAGGGGATGACGAACTTGCCCGCCTGGACGGGGACATCATCCAGAATGCTGCTGGGCTACCTGGTGGAGCAGTCTGCTAACTGAATAGTCATGCTGATAAGCGTTAGGTCCCGTAGTTGCAACTTCTTACAGAGAGAGCGGCATGAGGCTCACGGTGGTGCCCAGATCGGAAAGGGCTCTCTCAATCTGCATGTCTCCTATGCAGCATGGGATGGAGAAATTGTCAGAATCCTGCAGTTTTGATGCCGACCGCCTCTGTAAGAGCGCGCTGTAGGATCCGCCAATGGGAGCCACCGAAACTTCCCCAGGTTCTCCCTTCTTAGATAGGAGCTCTCTCAAAAACTTCAAATAGACAAGTGCGTCCTTGAGAGCTTCTATGAAGGGGCTACTAACATAAATTCAGCGTAGGGCATCCAGGAATTATGCAAATCTAGGTTCAAGCTGGGATAGCTTGGATCATGCCAGTCTCTGAGGGAAAGGCACTGGGGGCCGGTAAGTACGAGCGGGAGGTGTGGGATTAGGGTCCCCAATAGAACTCAGATTCTCTTCTTTCTTCTTCCCCTATGTTCCTGTAGAATCAAAAATTGGAACCACCTCCTGGAGAACCATCACCGGGGTCTTCTCTAACCCCCCTCACATCGTCGAGAGGGCATTGACGTGATCTCGGAGGCTAGTCTCGGGCTGGCCTGACAGACACCCCAGAGGCCGGGACAGGTGGCTCAGCTGTTAGGCGATCTGAGCGATTTGTGTGTCCATCATCTTCTGATGGGCGGCCATAGCATCGAGCTTGGAGGTTAGTAGGTTGATTGATTTACCAAGACTTTCATTAGTCTTGGTCTGAGTCACTATGAAGCACTCCAGAAGACTCTTTAGATGTGATGTGGGTTGAGGAGGTGGAGGGGGCGGGGTGTAGGGAGCTCTATACTGAAACTTCGATGGCTGCATAGCATGTTGAGATGGAGGGTTAGGATCTTTGTAGAGAGGGTTAGGGTGACTCCTCCCTCCCAAACCTTGAGCATTCGGGTAGGAATGGTTTTATGGTGTGGGGTTGAAGTTATGTACGGCATTAGCGTGCTCAATAGAGAAGGGACCATTAAAGCACTCGGCCGATGTGTGCCCCCGCACACCACAAGTCTCATAGACCGCGTAGATCCCAGCTGGAATTGCGGAACTGCCTGGAGTGGAAGAAGTCCCTATCTTGTCAAGCCTCTGGGCTAATGCGTCCACTCTGCTGGCTAAAAGCGTGACAGCGTCGATGTTATGCTTACCACCACTTCTCCTCGGGGTGGCTCTCTCGCTTGACCAGTGATAGGTGTTGGAGGCCATCTTCTCTAACAGAGCCCTCGCTGCCTCAATAGATTTTCCCATAAGAGCTCCTCCTGCAGCGGCATCTATTGATGTCTTGACTGACTGTTCTAGTCCATTATAGAATGTCTGGACTAGAAGCCACTCAGGCACACCATGGTGAGGGCATTGCCGCTGGAGATCCTTGAATCTCTCCCAAGCTTTATAGAGGGACTTCCTATCCCTTTGGGTGAAAGAGGTGATCTCAGTCCTCAGCCTTGCAGTTTTCCCAGCTGGAAAGTATTTGCTGAGGAATGCTCTTGAAAGACCTTCCCAAATGGTGAATGAGTTTGGTTCCTCATTCTGCAGCCAATCACTAGCCCTGTCCCTCAGGGAGAAAGGGAAGAGCCGCAGTCGAATTGCCTCTGTGGACACCCCGTTGATCTTGATGGTGTCACACTTCACAAGGAATTTATAAAGATGCGCATTGGAGTTATCTGCAGGGTGCCCACTAAGCTGATCCGACTCCACGAAGGTGATGAGCGTGGGACTGAGTTCGAAGTTATTAACTTTGAATGTCGAGTTCACAATAGACGATGTGATATCCGACGCTTGTGGTTGGGCGTAATTATGCAATGCCCTCTGGTCTAGCCCTGTCATCGCTGCTTCCGCTTTCTTCCTCCTTCTCACTTCTCCGCTACGTCGGCGTGCTGCTGGTTCTATCTTAGGGTCCAATGGGATAAGGTCTTGATCCTTTTGACTCCTCCTGCGCATACAAAAGTAAGCACTACCACAGCATAAACAGTTTATAGCAAGAATAGGAAGAATTATAAACTAAAACAAAAGGAAAAAAAAGGAATGCCTAGTCTAGAGTATTCAAATCGGTTCTAATATTGGAAGGCACAAGCTCCCCAGCAACGGCACCAAAAACTTGTTCGTCTTAAATTCATAGCACAAGTGCACAGCGTAGCTATAGCTAGCACATGGCAAGTACGGGCTGTATTCCACATGGAACATGGTTCCAATTACTAGAACTAATTAGATTACTCAATCTAGGCGATCACTCAATCTAGGCGATCACAATTGTTGACTGAGAATTAAACTAAGGGAAATTCTAACAACTAAGTAGTGAAATAAATAGCAGAATGGGGAGCACCTATGTTAGAATTAACAGCACGACTATGCCAGTGAATCATTTATTAACCCCGCCAAACAAACCCAAGCATGCATTACGAGTAGATAGGTCGTCAATTAAGCCCATCTCCTCCCTCTCTCAAGGGTCGAAGGCTAATCCTACAACTAGAGTCACCTATTCTCATAGGACTAAAAATTAAAAGATTACAAGATTTACAATCTTGAATCCCAATTAGAATCTTAATTATTTTCATATTAAAACCCTAATTATCTATTAAGTCGCACTAAGTAAAGGTTTCATCTCTCAACGTTCCCCTAAACCTACTAAAAATAAATGAATGCTCTTTCAAGTAATTCATCGAGCATATGGCGTGCATAGTAGAAATTGCAAGCAAACAAGGGAAAAGTAAGGGTTGGGGCTAATCCATAATTCAGCAACACATAGTCGGCATTAATCCCAACCAAGTTAGGAGGTTTAGCCTAAAATCATCTTCATAACAACAATTGCAACATTTAATTCAATAATCATGACAACTGAACCTTAAAATGATCAAGAACAAGGGAAGGGAAGAATAGAAAGAGAGAGAACCTGGAATTTATCGAATGAATTAAAGGTAGAATAAATTTCAATCCAATGGCGTAATCCAAAAGCATGAAATTAACTTAATGAAAACCTAAAAATCGTCTAAAATGAAGTCTGAGAAAAGAAAACTGAATGCCCCCCTAAAGCAACCCTGAGAAAAATTTAAATCGCGACGCGGGACAAGGGAAGCATGGCCTCTCCACACGACACAGCCAGACCGTGCCACACGATGACATGTGGCACGGCCAGGCCGTGCCACAATGCAGGCCGACTCGCCGTGACAGCTTCATATGGCACGGGCGTGCTGCCCGGCGTGGGGTCCCCGTGCTCGATGCCTGGCCCTTCCGTGCGACATTGAGTGACCTTTTTCACTGCCTTAAACCCACCTCCGTAGCGCTCCTTTTTGCTAAATATCGTCCATCTTTCCGTTTCTTCGACAAAGTCCCTGAAAATACAGAAAGATGCGATATGAGTAAAATGCATGCTAAAGGAGGCCGATTTGACCCTTCTTAACACGATTGAACTAAAAACGCGAGAGAAAAGAAGTCAAACGGGGGCTAAAATAGGGTCGAAATAGAGGTTTATCAACACCCCTATTTGATCTTCAACTTTTGCTTCTGATCCAACCTTTTATTGCTATATTTCTCTTCATTAACTCCTTCCTCCTCATCTATTGCTATTGTCTTATCCAAGGAATCCTCAAGATAACCTTTGCCAAATCTGGTTTCGAATTTCGATTTTGCCCTAGATTTAAGTTCCTTATTTGCACAACTTCTCAACATTGGGAATTGACAGGATATCGACCTTAGTTTGAAAACCACATGATCATGGTAGCACAACTGTAAGAATCATAAGCACGTTGAGAAAAACAAATTGAAGCTATATTATACAATAAAAGCTAAGCAAAAGCAGAAAAAAGTCATTGAACTGATCACTAATTGTCACAATAATGATCGCTAATTTCTCTCTGCTAATGATCACTAATTTATTAAAATTAATATGTTGGAATATTTTCTTTGATCACTAATTTTTGTAATAATGATCACTAATCAGACATATGTTGATCACTAATTTCCAAGGTTATTGACAGTGTTTGAATTCTAATGCAATCTATGAAATGATCGAGTTAGGCATCTAAGATCACTAATGTATCGAATGTTAATCACTAATTTATTAGAGTTAATATACTGAAATATTTGATGATCACTAATTTTTCCAATAATGATCACTAAATTGTCGACTATAGATCAGTAATTTGTGTACTGATGACCACTAGTTTATTTTAAAAAAGATTTGAAGTAATCACTAACTTCTCTAATGTTGATCACTAATTAATTAAAGGTAGTTTGTTGAATCTTTTGTGATCACAAAAGTTTCTAATATTGATTAGTAATTTATAGGTTATTGACAATCTTCAATTGCAATACAAGATATGCATGATCAGGTTACTGTCAGAGCTGAAATAGAGGGGCCATCCCATAGGTGATCACTAATTTTTCTAATAATAATCAATAATTTTCTTGATAACGATGACTAATTCAGACACCATAATGAAAACTTCATCCATGAGTCATATCTAATTAGGACCACCTAATGCCTTTTTCTAACTGTTAGACTTCAGCCTTAGCAAGGATGACAATGGGGGGGTCAGCGATGGGAAGTATACCCCCATCCCTATCCTCATCCCTGTCCTTGCCTTGTTCCCCGCTGAGGGGAAAACTTTTTCTCCATCCTCGTCCTCAACAGGGCACTGACGGGGAATATTGCTAACTCTTTCTGCAATCTATTGTATTTCAGATTAATTAAAAGCCCAACAACCTAGCCCAATTAGAATACAAACATTACACTCAAAAATCTATCAAAAAGTCCAAGATCCAAACCACAAAATCAAGAATCCAAGCCAAGCACAAGTTTGCAACCACTAAGTTTAAAAGTTCAAGACAACTTAATTAAATCTAAAGTGAAGTACAAAACCAAAGCAAAATAATATCTTGGCATGTAAGATAGTAGCATTCCAGTGTGCAACAACAGTCCGAGCTTGAACCAAACATCCTGCATTTGTAATGAAGAACCATTAAAGCAAATTTTCCAAAGATCAAACACCACATACTTTTAGCTTGTTTTTTTTTTTTTTTTTTTGGAAGAAGGTCGCACAACATATATAAGTCTAGTAGTGAATGTACATAAAGAAAAGTGGTTTGAACCTCGATAATTTACCTGAGGATTCTACGCAACAAGATCATCGTCATTTTCAACATCGGCATTATCATTAAAAGAAGCATGATGATAGGATGTAACTTCATCACCATCAAATAAGAATTATAAACAATAAACAAGTTACCATAAAGCATGAAAAATGATTACTCATTATATGAGTAAAATATAGAATAGAAGAAAAATATACCTTCCAGCTCTAATGATGACCAAAGCCAATCTCTAGCGCACATCAATGCTTCTAGTGTATTTGGATGTAAGCGGTTAAGATGCAAATTTACAAACCTCTCTCCAGTACTAAATGTAGACTCAGATGCAACTGTGGAAACGAGTATGGCATGAAGATATCTAACAATCCTAGATGATATAGGACACCTTGACTGACATCCCTTTGAATAAGCCAATTTATCAAAGGTATTTGAAGGTGGGATCACATCCTCCTCTAAATATAAATACAACTCATATTTTTGTGTGGTAGGGGGATCCTTCTTAATCTTTTTTTAATATGTATCTTACAGGGTCCTCTTTTTAGTACATCCACTACCTTCAGAAGTAAGAGTACATGCATGTGTGGAATCACTAGAAACACTAAGAATAGAACCATGACCTTCACTTGCTGACTTAAACTTTTGTTGGCATTTATGGAACAAAGCATAACAAGTATCCTTAACCAAATCTAACTAATCAGACACATCAAAATCATAAATTGTGGTATAGCAATGCTGCAACATATTCAACTTATATCTAGGATCGAAAACACATGCAAGTCCCATCATGCCATGAATTATGTACTAAGATTTCTCCCATTTGTCAAGCATCTCTCTTTCCATGATTTTAAAAATCAAATCCTAATCATACAACCAATCATCCAAAGCAAGCCTAATATCAGACACTTTAGGAAAATAAACATTTATAGTGTGGTATTTAGAGCTCGAAAAACACTTGAGTCACATCATAGGAAGTCTCTAACTTCTCACAAATATATCTAGCTTCATCCCACTCACCATCATTAGGTAAGCATTTGTAGTTACTTTCCTTTTTGCAAACGTTAGAAAAACTTCTCTATATAATAAAGTCGTTTAAAGCATCAAGTGAGTTGAATTCCATCTCATTTTACAATCAAGTTTAAACTTTTTGAAAAAAGCCACAATTAAGCTATCACAAGCTTTATTAAAAGTTTCCTCGCTATTAGGTGATGCTCTCTAATATGCTACACTATCACGAATCTCTTCAATTGAACCCTCAGTTATTTCCATCCATCCTCAACAATCAAATCAAGTATATGTGCGCGACAACGCATGTGGTAGAACTTACCCTTCAAAGAAAGTGCCCTTATATCCAATCTATCTTTAGGGATCCCAATTAAAGCATCACTGGGAGAACAATCATCAACCGTAAAAGAGAATAACCTCTTATTTAGAATCCATTCTGAAAACACTTCAACATCTCTTTAGTAATAGCCTCTGCAGTTTGTGGACATGGAACATATGCAAACCTAGTAAGGAGAAAAAAGAAAATAAAATGAGTTTATTTACAAAAAGTTAAAGCACAAATATATATATATATATATATATATATATATATATATATATATATATATATATATATATAACAATTAAAGAAAGAAGCAATACCTCAAAATCTGACTTTGCAAGATCCATGAATTATGAGCCCAATGGGCGGTAATGGCTATAGAACCACACTTTTGATTTTGGGAAGTCCATATATTAGGAGTGATGGCCACCGTACTTCTGGCACTTCCCAACAACCTCATTGTTTGGGATTTTTCATGTTCAAATACTGTATAAACATCGCTCTTGAGAGTATTCCCTGATATCATCTTAAAGAAAGGGTTAAGAGCCTTTGAATACCTTCTAAACCCAATATGTGCTACCATACTTAGAGAGTATTCATGCATTATGACCATACTAGAGAGCTCATTCCTCACCTCTTCTTCATCCCAAACATCACTCACAAGAAGAACCTTTCCCCTTTTTTTCCCTCTGGAAGTCTCTGCCTTCAATTTATTTTGGAAAAATCTTGAACAATATCCCTATGCTTTCTCATAGGGCAGATGTCTTGATTATCGCTCAAATGCATTCTGCCATTTCTAGATTCATCTCCAAGTGCTTGCTTACAATATTTACAAATAGCTTTCTGTTCACAGTTTCTAACCTCAAGACTACAATGTGTCCAAACTTCTGAAGATAGATTTGCTTTTCTTTCCAAATTATAACATTGTTCCATCTTCCTCCATTGCATTTGGAGTTCCATAGGAATCAACATATGTACTAGTATTGGTATCGGTGTTGGCATTTGGAGTTGGATTTTCATTTTCTATGTCGTTATTTGTAGAACAAGGAGATGGGCTAGAGGCGCCACTAGCCATTAGTTTGAAGGCAAGGTAATTTTAGCATAAATAAAGGCAGAATAAATGAATAATCATTTACCAACACGGACCATGACAAAAAATAACTACAAATGAAATCAATATATAGTAAATGAAGTATGAATCCAGAAACCAAATAAACAAGAACCATTTAAAACATGTAGATCAAGCTATAAACGAAATCAATATTCTGCATAGAAATGAACAAATTGCTTGCATTTTATCAACGTCCAACAAAGAACGAGGAGGATAAGGAATCTGGCTTCTCTATCTAATTCAAAATCCACCAAAATGTCTATTCTGAGTTATAATTGTTGTTATTTGAAGTTTATAACAACTATGTTTTTGAGGTCATGCAGTAATGCTAGAATTTATGAGAGATTGGGGCTTATTTTGCCATGGGACTATATGTCTTTTAAGCATCTTCAATTCTAATGTTGTTTTATTCCAATCTTCAGCAATATTCAACATTTTATCAAACACGCATTCTATGGCTAACAAATAAGAAAGAATGAATGTATCAACATCCAGGTAATTTAACAATTGGAGAAGTAGACCACGACAACAAGATTGAGATAAAGGGAATTAGAGAAAGCAAACAAAACAAAAACATACTAAGCTTAGGAAAACAAGGCTCGATAAGGGGGCAGCTGTCGGCGACAACAACCACTGGTAACAACAACCAATGACGACAACAATAAACCATTAGCAAAGGCAACAACAATCCATACAAAACCCAAAAAAAAAACATGGCAGTCAGGGTTGACTGGTTCAGGGCACAATTAACTTAGGGGGAAAAAGAAAATCGTTACACCAGCGAGGCAATAGAAGACATCACTAACGGCAACAGACATCTGCAACTAACGGCGGCAGATATTAACTGCAGAGAGAATAACTACTGTTCAGAGAGACAAGTCAAGACGTGTGCATGGTGCATGGAGAGGAAGAACCGGCATGGAGTCATGGAGAGGAATAGGCAATTAAGGGAAGGGATTGAGCAAAGTTATACCATCACTATTACACTTATATATTTAAGGTTTTGCAAGCAAAATTACAAAGATAACCACATAGTTTCATTAAAAAATTTTAAAACAAGGCTACTTCTGCAATTTTAGTGGTAAAATGAGGACCTAGGATGGGAATTTTTCACCAATCAGGGTACCGGGGGCGGGGACGGGGACAGGGATAGGGAAACAGGGACAGGGATGGTGTAGACAAATGTCCTAGTTCCCGCCCCCATCCCCATCCCCGCATAGGGATTGATTTCTTGTCCCCTTCACCATTTAAATAGGTACGAAGATATTTCCCTACTTCGGGGCAGAGCCCCGACGGGGATGGGAATTTCCTTACTAATTCCCATCCCTAACATGTTCGCCGGCATTAGACTTTGACTCTCGAGTTGACTACGCATGAGTGTAGGGCTGAATGAAGGCTTGTTGTCATCCTTGTTTGATTGTAGCTTCGCTTGCACCTTTGCAAAATCCATATAAGCACCGTGAAGCTCGGGAACAGTGTCCATCACACCGACAGTGTTAAAATTCTAACCTTGGTTGATTGCGGGCACTCCTTCCACACTCCATTCTTTTGAGGATTAGTCATGTTCACTAGAATCATCGCAGAATGAAGAGAACATTTCCTTCACTTCATCTCGTATCTTACGAAGATCTTCATTCTCCTCGTATTTGTTGCATATGTAATCCATGATGGTGATACATTATCTCTAATTCAATGCCAAGTGTTCGGTAGTAGAAGCTGTCTTCTCATTATGTTAGTTGATCAGTAACAACATGCCATTCAATCATGATAAATCTCTATTTCGACCCTACTTTAGCCCATATTTGATATCTTTTCTCCTATGTTTTCAAGCTCAATTATGTTAAGAGAAGGGTCCATCCAGCCTCTTTTACATATATTTTGCTTATATTACATCTTCCTGTATTTTTAGGGACATTACTGAAGGAACGGAAAGATAGATGATATTTAGCAGAAAGGACTACTAAGGAGGCGAGTTTAAAGCCGTGAAAAAGGTCGCTCAATGTCGCACGGAAGTCCCAAGGATCAAGCATGGGTGCCCCATGCTGGGGGGCACAGCCGGGCCATGGAAAGCCGACCAGCCAAGTGACACAGGCCAGCCAAGTGGCACGGGCTGGCCGTGCCATGTGGCACGACCGTGCTACGTGGCCAGCCTAGGCCGGTTGTGCCAGTTATTTGGCACGGTCCCACCGTGCCTCCCCCTTTCGCCTTCGCGACTTAAATCTCCGTCGGGGTTGTTTTGTGGCGGGATTAAGTTTTCTTCTATCAGACTTCTTTTTAGGCGATTTTTAGGTTTTCATTCAAAGTTTTTGGCTTTTCATATCTGGCATTGAGTTTATTACTTTGAAGATCGGTCTACCTTGAAACAACGATTAATTCAAGTTTGTTGTTCTATTCTCTCTCTTTCATTGTTGTTGTTTTGGAGTTTAGTTGAATAATGCCCATTTCTCTTATGGATGAATTGTTGGAATTTAGTATGATTTGTGGCTAATCTCCCTACGTGCATTGGGATTAGACCTGTCAAAAATTGACCTGACTCGAAAACCCGACTCGAAAACCCGACCCGAACCCGCCTGAAAGTTTTGGGTTCTGAACACGATTTTCTCGATCCGAACCCGAAATAAACCGAACTCGAAAAACCCATAAATTTTTGGGTCAAACCCGACCCAAACTCGAACCCGCCCGCTCGACCCGAATATTATATACTTGCTTTTTATTTTTTTTAAATTTTTCCTCTTAACAATAATAGTTTTTCATTATAACGAACCATTTAGAGAGATGTTATACAATTATCACATCCCTTCGCAAATTAAACAATGGTTCACGTTTTTTTTCTATAAAACAACATCATATACAACTTATAAATGGTATAATTTTATAAAATGGCCATGAAACAACTCTAATATTAAGGAAAATAATTTAGAATTAGATAAATATTGAAAATGTGCGAATCATACCATTATATTCTTGGTAAAATGAATATGTCTCATCGCATTTTAAATAAAATTATTCTATAATAATCTAAAATTTTGATTTTAGAATTAATAGATCATTATAATAACTTGCACGTGGATAATATTCTTTCATTTGGATTCCTTCTCATTAGTCTCAAATATGATGCAATGTTGGGTAATGGACCAACTTATGTTCGTATTAGGATCGGCGTATTAATAAAGCATGCCTGATTAGGTGATGTTAATTAATTAACGAAACATCAAATTATTAAACGGGCTATTAATAATTGAACAGTTTCGACTTGTTTACATGCTTTAGATGGGCCGACCCATGAATGACCCCATCAATTATTAATATTTTAATATACAGGCCAACCCATCCAAACGTGACTCATTGCCCTCCGTACATGAATTTCATATGTCATATTGAAACGTTTGGATATTTTTGATATTCTTTGAAATAATTACAATTATAATGCTTGTTCATTAAATACAGACAATTTTAAGTAATAAATATGCCAATTTTGTGATTTTGATAAAAAAAAGAAATAATTTACTAAAAAGGCACTTCAAACCCGTAAAACCGAAATACGCCCGCCCGTATTTTACCCGAACCCGAAATGCACCCGACCCGTATTTTACCTGAACCCAGATACACCCGACCCGTATTTAACCCGCCCGCCCGAATTGACAGGTCTAGTTGGGATTGGAGCCGATTATGCTTAGTTGAATCAAAATCTAGCCCCAATCCTTTATTTTCTCATGCTTGTATTCATGATTTCTACTATGCACACTAGGTGTTCGATGAAATGCTCGAAAGAGCATTCGTCCATTTTTATTCGGGTTTATTAAAGCGTTGAAAGACGGAACCTTTAACTAGCTTGGGGTAGCAGACAATTAGGATTTTAATATGAAAATATTTAAGGTTCTAATTGAGATTCGAGATTGTAGATCTTGTAATCCTGTTACTTTAGCTCCATGAAAATAGGTAACAATTGCTATAGGATTAGTCTTCGACCCTTGAGAGGGGGAGGAGATGGCTTAACTGGCAGTCTATCTATCATGATGCATGCTTGGGATTGTTTGATGGGGTTAGTAATTGGTTCAGCTAACATAATCGTGCTGTTGATTCCAACCTAAGTGTTTTAGTACCCTACTTTCTTATTCGATTCCTAATTGTTATTGTTCCCATAGTTTAGTCCTAGACTCACAACTTGATTTGTCTAGATTGACTGTCTAAGTTAATTTTGGTACTCGAAAGCAAGTTCCCTGTGGATACGACCCGTACTCGTCGGTTGCTAGCTATAGCTACACTGTGCGCTTGCGATAACACATTTTAAGACAATAAGGTTTTGGCACCGTTGTCGGGGAGCTTGTTCCTTTTGATACTGGAACTGATGAGAATACTCTAGACTAGACCTTTACTTTTCTTTTTTGCAATTTACCCCTTCCTTTCCTTTTGCTTGATACCTTTTACGCTGGGTATAGTGTATGCTCTTGTACGCACAGGAGGAGTCAAAGGGATCAAGACCTTGTCCCATTCGATCCTGAGATAGAAGCAGTCGCATGTCAGCATAACGGAGAAACGAGAAGGAGGAAGAAAGCAGAACTAGTGATGGCGAGGCCAGACTAGAGGGTGCTGCGTGATTACGCCCTGCTATAAGCGTCGGGTATCACATCATCTATTGTGAACCTGATGGTCAAAGCTAACAACTTCGAACTCAGTCCCGCGCTCATCAACTTCGTGGAATGGGACCAGTTCGGCGGACACCCCTCGGACAACCTCAACGTGCACCTTCGCAAATTCCTTGCAAAGTGTAACACCATCAAGCTCAACGGGGTGTCCACTGACACGATTCGACTGAGGCTCTTCCCCTCCTCACTGAGGGATAGAGCTAGTGGGTGGCTACAGAACGAGGAGCCCAACTCGTTCACCACCTAGGAGGCTCTCCCAAAGGCCTTCATCAGCAAATACTTCCCACCTGACAAGACTGCCAAGTTGAGGACGGACATCACATCCTTTACCCAGTAAGATGGGGAGTCCCTATATGAGGCTTGGGAGAGGTTTAAAGACCTCCAGCGGCAATGTCCCCACCATGGAGTTCCCGACTGGCTCCTAATCTAAACATTCTACAATAGGTTGGAGTAGTCAGTGAAAATCTCAGTAGGTGCTACGGCGGGTGGTGCTCTTATAGGGAAGCCTATCATAGCGACTTGATCGAGTGACTGCCTCATCAGGCACCTCTGCGAGGCCATCCATGGGGGCATATGTTTATTTTGAGGCCTATAGTGTACAAGGTCATCTTGCCGTTGAGTGTTACAATGCTCCTTCTAGCATTGAACATGTTAATGCCTTTCAGACCTTCAACCCTCCACCATAAAATAACCCCCACTCCACTACCTATGGCCAGAGTTGGAAGAGTCACCCAAACCCCTTTGTAAAAACCCCAACCCTCACCCCTAGAGTTTTCCACAGCCACCTGATTTTCACAATAAAGCTTCCTATACTCCACCCCCTCCACCTCCTGAACCCAAGTCCTATCTGGATAGTCTCATGGAGTGCTTCATAGTGACTCAAACCAAGACTAATGAAAGTCTTGGTGAATTGATCAATTTACTGACCTCCAGACTCGATGCCACGGCCGCCCATCAGAAGACAATGGATACCCAGATCGCTCAGATCGCTCAACAAGTGAGCCACCTATCTCGGCCTCCGGACCATCTCCCAGGCCAGCCCAAGACTAACCCCCAAGGTCACGTCAATGCCATCTCCATGATGGGAGAAGGGTTAGAGGAGAACCCGGTGATGGTTCTCCAGGAGGCAATTCCATTTCCTCATTGTGGAGGAACAAGGGGAAAGAAGAGAGAAGAGAACCCGAGATCTACTGGGGAGATTAGCCATCCACGCCCAGCTTGCCTCTACCAGCCACCAGTGCCTTACCCTCAACGGCTCGCATGGTCCAAGCTATATCAACTTGAACCCAGATTCGCGCGATTCCTGGATATCCTGTGACAAATCTATGTTAGTGGCCCCTTCTTAAACGCTATCAAAGAAGCACCTGGCCATCTAAAATTTTTGAGAGAGCTCCTGTCAAAGAAGGAAGAACCTGGGAAAGCTTCAGTGGCCCCTATTGGTGGACCTTGCAGCGCGCTCTTACAGAGGCGATCCCCATCTAAGCTACAGGATCCTGGTAGCTTTTCTATCCTGTGCTGCATTGGGGGTATGCAGATTGAGAGAGCCCTCTGTGATATGGGCGCTAGCGTGAGCCTCATGCCTTTCTCTCTGCGCCAGAAACTACACCTATTGGACCTCAAGCCCACTGGTATATCTATTCAACTAGCAGATCACTCCACCAGGCAATCTGTAGGCATTCTAGAGGATGTTCTAATCTAGATGGGCAAGTTCCTCATCCCGTGTGACTTCGCCGTCCTCGATACAGATGAAGACCTCTCGGTCCCCCTCATCCTAGGTTGCCTATTCCTTGCAACTACTGGGGTGGTGATTGATATGCCGACTGGCACCATGTCCTTCACGATATGTGAGGAAAGGGTTGATTTCTGTTTCCCTTCGCCCACACCTCTTCCTGCGCCTGATACCCAGCACGCCCCACAGTCCCTCCTCTTTCCAGCCCTCCCTCAACTATGTCAAGAGTCGAGCTGAGTGATGGGGACAAAGGACCACATATGAGGACGACAGTCTTAGCTTCCCCCCTTCATTGACTACTTCTCATTTTAAAGGGCCTACTTTGGAGGACGACACTTCTTAGGAGGCATTAATGGCTGATTTCTGCCCTGGAGAGGTGTTCGACGCACAACCGCTCCACATTCCCATCACCTCACCCCTCTCTGTCCTGCCGTAATCTCCTTCCTGAGG
Source organism: Carnegiea gigantea (assembly GCA_029747015.1). NCBI lineage: Eukaryota > Viridiplantae > Streptophyta > Magnoliopsida > Caryophyllales > Cactaceae > Carnegiea > Carnegiea gigantea. The sequence continues at coordinate 722,884 of JAKOGI010000257.1, read as the reverse complement.
TAAGGGTCGAGCTAGGACCTAAAACAGGTGCTTCTTGGGAGGCAACCCAAGGCATTTATGTTCTCTGAAAAAAATAAAAAAAAGTGTGTCACCCGACCCTGTCCCTCCCATTTTCACCATTCAATCCCTGAGTTTACCCCTTCCCTTGTTCCTTTTATGCATCCTTTTCATTGAGGACAATAAAAATCTCAAGCATGAGGGGGTGAGCTTGTCGCTCTTTGGGTGAAACTGTGGATCTGAGGACTGGGTCGATTGACACCACTTGCATTCGCATCAATAGATATGACTTCATATAGTTTTACTAGGTTGTTTTTATATTTTTTATTTGTTAGAGCATGTAGTTTAGGGCATATAGGCTCGATTTTCCATCTCATGAAGGAAAAATGATCGAGTGGGGATATTCATAAGCTTTCTAGTGCTACTTCTTACCTTTCTCTTCATTTCCTCTTACATCCTTTACCGCTTTCTTAGTTAGATTTATTGCTTTTGAATAAATGTGTGCAAAAACCCCTCTTATGAAGAGAATATAAGGGGTAATGATCGACTGATCAGGTTGAATTGTGTGTTGAAGTGTGGCCTATTATTTTGTGAATTTTTATGAAATTGTATTTTAACATTACCATCCGTAGTTTCCCTACCCTATGTTGTATGTCATATTTCCCTTGGGATTCATGTGATTTGACTTGATTGACCTTGTTAAGTGGAACACACTTTGGAGTTAGTTGTTTGACTGTGGTAGACTTACCTGTGAGACTTTGAGCCTAATGACTATTCATTGCATATAGTCTCATACTTTCTTTTATGAGTGACTCATCCAAAATTGCATCTCCAGAAGTTGGTCTGGTTTTCTTTGAAATCACACTTAGCATGTGCTTTTGTTAATATGATTGAGGCAATTTTTATTCCATTTAGCCACACGAGCCAAAAGGCCACCCCATTAATATGTACTATCCTCTTTGCTAGCCCCTTGCACCTCTCCCCTGGTCTTTGTTGTTGCACCCTACACACAACCTACTTGGCCTATTGATATTTCCTATATCTTTGTCAAGGTCTAGTGGAGTAACATTTCCATGTTGAGTTGGGTTTGCTCTGGAGGATGTTTCACCTTGGGTACTTATTTAATGGTTTGCTAACGAGGAATTATGCCTGGAGTTTGTGGATCCTATGCCATTCACATGTACCTTACTTCTACTTCTCAAAGAAAAGAAAAGAAATTAAAAAAAATGTTGAAAAAAAAAGAGAAGAAAGAAATAGAGAAGCTGTGAATAAAGTTATTGGGATGAGGGTAATGCGATAAGATTGTTTAACTCCTCCCTTGAGGTTTTTCTGGGGTTTGTTACTCAATTTTCGGTTACGGAGTGAAGTTGTTATTCCGACATTAGTTGTGGAAGTGTTTTTTTGCTCCCTAGTCTTTTGACTATTAGCTCCACTCTTCCCAAATTTACTCCACCTCTCACACTTTTTACCTTTGGCCCCCTTACATCCTTTTTACAAGTCCTCATCATTGGCATATTGCACTTTGCACTAGGTGGTGGAGAATCGAGAACTCTACCAAGCCTACGGCAGTTTACTTGATTGGATGGAGTATTGAGTGCACCCCTGTTAAATATTCTAAACACATTGAGTGGAGTGTTCCACTTTGTCCTAAAGTGAGGTTCTACCGATCTTACTCACTTGCCACTTATTGAGGAAGGTCTTGTCTTGCTATGTGCTTCAACATTGGTGTGATTTACGTTTTGCATTTGGGTAGGGTGATTTATGAATGGTATTGCATGAGTCTTATTTAGGATGTTTCACACTTTAAATTGGCCACATTTAATGCATAGTTTATCTTGGATTATTGATCGTTCATCTCTTGCCTGAGGACGAGCATAAACGGAGGTTTGTCTCCCTTTTTGGTGTTTCATAAGCTAGTCTTGCTTAGGGACAAGCAAGACATAAGTATGGGGGAGTGATAAATCTCTTTTTCGACCCCACTTTAGCCTATATTGGACCTCTTTTCTCCCATGTTTTCAAGCTTAATTGTGTTAAGAGAAGGGTCGAATTGGCCTCCTTTACACATATTTCGCTCATATTACATCTTCCTGTATTTTCAGGGACATTACTGAAGGAACAAAAAGATAGATGATATTTAGCAGAATAGAGTGCTAACGAGACGAGTTTAACGCCGTGGAAAAGGTCGCTCAACGTCGCACGGAAGTCCCAAGGATCAAGCACGGGTGCCCCATGCTGGGAGGCACAGCTCTGCCACGGAAAACTGGCACAACCAGCCAGTCAGCCAAGTGGAACAGTCTGGTCGTGCCATGTGGCACAGCCATGCCACGTAGCCAGCCCAGGTCAGTTATGCTAGTTATTTGGCACCGTGCCACCGTGCCTCAAGGCACGACCTTACCTCCCCCTTTCGCCTTCGCGACTTAAAACTCTGCTGGGGTTATTTTATGAGGGGATCGAGTTTTCTTCTCTCAGACTTCTTTTTAGGCGATTTTTAGGTTTTCATTCAAAGTTTTTGGCTTTTCATATCTGGTATTGAGTTTATTACTTTGAAGATCAATCTTCCTTGAGACAACGATTAATTCAAGTTTGTTCTTCCATTCTCTCTCTTTCATTGTTGTTGTTTTGGAGTTTAGTTGAATTATGCCCGTTTCTCTTATGGATGAATTGTTGGAATTTAGTATGATTTATGGCTAATCTCCCTATTTGGGTTGGGATTGAAGCCGATTATATTTAGTCGAATCAAAATCTAGCCCCAATCCTTTTTTTTCTCATACTCGTATTCATGATTTCTACTATGCACACCAGGTGTTTGATGAAATGCTCGAAAGAGTGTTCGTCCATTTTTATTTGGGTTTAGGGGAGCGTTGAAAGACGGAACCTTTACCTAGTGTGGCTTCGTAGACAATTAGGATTTTAATATGAAAATAATTAAGGTTCTAATTGAGATTTGAGATTGTAGATCTTATAATCGTGTGACTTTAGTTCCATGAAAATAGGTAACTACAGTTCTAAGATTAGTCTTCAACCCTTGCAAGAGGGAGGAGATGGGCTTAATTTGCAATCTATGTACTCATGATGCATATTAGGATTGTTTGACGGGGTTAGTAATTAGTTCAACTAACATAATGGTGCTGTTGATTCCAACCTAACTATTTTAATACCCTGCTTTCTTATTCAATTCTTAGTTTTTATCGTTCCCGTAATTTAGTCCTAAACTCACAAGTTGATTTGTCTAGATTGAGTGTCTAAGTTAGTTTTGGTACTCGAAAGCAAGTTTGCTGTGGATACGACTCGTACTTGCCGGTTGCTAGCTACAGCTACACCGTGCACTTGCGGTAACACATTTTAAGACAACAAATCACTAATCACATGACTATTGATAGCTTACTCAACAAGCACTGAATTGTAAGTGATGAAGAGAAAACTAAACATCAGTGTTGATCACCACCTATACAAGGACGAAATTAAAAGTAATATGAAAAAAATCAAACATTAAGTAAACAGATCATTAATCTTATGCTTATTGTAAACTGATCACATAAGTGTTGATAATCAACACTTATACCAATTGATCACAAATAACATCTCTAATTATCACTATACACAAAAGTACTGAATGTTAACCAAAAACGAAAAAATGTAAACATTAGTTTAAGTGATCACTAATGTTATTGGTAATTATCACTAAAAGCATGAATGTTGATCACTTAATAGACGATCCACACAAAGATAGAAATTCAAGTTGAGTTAGGTGATCATTAATCCTTATGTCTATTAATCACTACTCACATAAGTATTGATCACCAATAATACATGTATTAATCACCAACTATACCTCTACTGATCGCCATCCACATAAGGAATGAATTCTAAGGGGTGGCCATAAGGGTGATATTTATTACCTTAAATTGTCTCTTGTTTGTGTCTTCAGTAGCTTCCTATTAAGCTTAGGGTGGTTGTGGGAAATCCAACGCTGGTGTAACCGTCCCTCTACCAACAACAATCTCCTCACTGGCTTTGTATGTTAAAACAGTAACACCTATCTAGTTTATCAATAATATTATGCCATTTGATCACTAATCACATCGTTGTTGTTCACTTAATACACAAGCAGTGAATTGTAAACATTTGAACAGTAACTTAACTGCTCATTGAACTTATACATCTTGATCACTAATGACATCACTATTGATCACTACCACATAAGAACTGAATTGAAGTCAATAAGGGAACAAAGCTAACATTAGGTTAAGCGATCATTAGTCTTATGCATATTCGTTGCTAATCACATAAGCATTAATCACCAATTTAGGATCTATTGATCACTTAACATTTACCACAAAAAAAAAAAAAATCAAAACTTAGTTAAAAGCCCACTAATGATATGCTAATTCATCACAAATGATGTCTTTATTAATCATTATCCACAAAGGCACTGAGGGCCTGTTCTATTTTGCTTTTTAGATAGATAGATAGATGTAAGGAGATGTAAGGAACTGTAAGAAGCTGTGAGGAGCTGTAAGGAGATGTAAGGAGCTGTAAGAAGATGTAAGGAGCTGTAGGGAGTTATAAAGATGGATGTAAGGAGTTGTTGAATTGTTGAAAAATTGTATAGTATATTTATTTTACAATGAACGTTTTGGATGAAAAATAATAATATTAAAATAATATACTTATTAAAAACAAACAATTAATTAAGTTAATTACACAACAATAAAATATATTAATCCCCATAAATTTGGTGAATAAAATCTCGTCCAAGATTTTTTATATGAATATTAGTTTGATCGAATAAGCAAAATATAACCAAAAAAACAAACTTTTTTGACAAAATTGAATACAACTCTTCAAATAAATTCCTATTTTAAGTAAATAATTTTAAATATAAATAAATGTATGGTCATCTATAATAATATATATTTCATGTCGAAACTCAAATATAATTTACGTCGTTATATTATATTTTTATGTTTATGTAAATGTTGTGTTCATAAGATATTTATAAATTTTGTATATTGGTAGTATTATTAAAAAAATATACTTATTTTTGTAACTAAAATAAATAAATATTATAGAAAATCTATGAGATGTAAGAAGATGTATGAAGATGTAAGGAGATATAAGGAGATGTAAGGAGATATAAGAAGATGTAAGAAGATGTAAGGAGATGTAAGAAGATGTAAGAAGATGTAAAGAGCTGCAAGGAGATGTAAGAAGCTATAAGAAGATGTTAGCTCTTAGCTAAATCCTAAAAAACGCGAAATAGAACAGGGCCTGAATGTCATACGAAGAGAAAAATAGAAAACATTAATTTAAGTGATCACTGATATTATTTATAATGATCACTAATCACATGACTGTTGATCACTTAGCAGACAATGACTAAATTCCAAAGAATTAGGATAAAATAACAGAAAAAAATGTAAACATTAAGTCAGATGGTTGACTAATGTTGTTGCAATTGATAAGAAATGACATCTCCATGCATCAAAGATCACAAAAACATTGAATTCCAAGCAATGACGGGAAAAAAATTAAAGATTGAGTTAAGTGATTACTAATTTTATTTCTACTGAGCACTAATTACACAACTGTTGATTAGCAATCTTACTTCTATTGATCACCATATGGAAAAAGACTGCATTATAAGTGTTGAGAATAAGACTGAACACTAATTCAAATGTTCACTAATTTAACTAAAGAGACCACTAATGACATCTGTATTGATCACCAACTATGGTGTTCACATATGTTACAACAAAGATGATTAAATTTTGTTTACTACCCCATTTAAGACTCCTTTAGTCTTTAGCAGGGTGCTGCTCAAGCTATGTTGGCTGTGGAACATCCAATGGAGGTTCAACAACCCTTCTCCCAAAACCATGGCTCCAGTCCTCGTCTTCTATTTTTTTTTTTATTGATGTCCTTATTAGTCTATGTGGACATGGAGGGAATTCTCTCTTCATAGTTCTCTTAACGAAGACAACTTTGTCCAAGTAAACCATCTAAAAATACAAGACAGTTAAAAAATATTTAATTAGTACATACATTTAGGTAACTTACACACATATGAATAGTTGATCGCTAATGCACAAGTTGCTGATTATCAGTAGGATAATTGTCAAGAGGAATAGTGGACCGTCGAAATGCACCTCTTTTGCAGCCTTACTCTCCGTGTGGTGTCTCAACCTACTGATCAGCTTATCCAAGATGAATTGGCACCAATTTAGAGATGCCTGGCTAATATCCTTCACATTCTTAAGGAAAGACTTGTTGCAATTAGGGGAAGGGATTTTTAGAAAGTGACACTGTTACTGTTACACTTATACACTTAGGGTTTTTGTAAACAAACTTACAAAGATAACCTTACATTTTACACTAAAAATTTTTAAAATGAGGTTACTTATGTAATTTTAGTTAGAAGTGGGGATGGATATGAGAATTTTTCACCAATACGGGTACCGACGATGGGGATAGGGATAGGGACAGGGGGATTCCCCGATACATGATCATCCTTAATCATAAGCATTAAACATATCATTAGGAACAAGATTGCCCCTTTGAAGAACCTTGACATCTTCTTCCTCCACTCATCGATTGAGGCTACGAGTGCTCTCATTGTATATTGTGCTCACTTCAGTCATGTGACATTGTCGAAATCCAGTATTGCATTCAGTATGAGGTAATTTATGCCTCCTCTTTAATTACCCCGCACACACGTGGACACGGCGATCATTATAAAATTTCTTCTGAAGTCCTCCTCTCCATCAACTCCACTCTCTATCATTGCAATAATCTCCGTACACTTAGGCACACTATTACAGGCAAGCCACTACTCTTTCCATTACTTTTGCAGGCTTTTAAACTCAATGCTCATATTGGTTTCATTTTAGCCTTGATTACCTCAAGCAATCTTTTAGGGAGAGCTAATGTCATGTCCACATCCCCTCAGTCACTCTCATACTGCTATAGGTGAACGGCAGGGAGCAAAAACACATGTTGAAGTTGCTGATCAACCACACCGCTAGTTTTACCTATATTGTATCAGCTTTTAAATAGAGGAAGCCGCTGAAGCAAACTTTTTTTACAGTGTATTTTTGCTAATTGCTAAGATTTTCAATCAGTCACCACATCCCTTAGGTGATGTCCAGTTGTTAAACCCCTTCACTTTTCTGCTTTTTATTTTTGATTTCTTTGATAGCTTCTGCTTAGCATTTCTCGATGCCGCCAACCCTTATTGATCATTGTTCATAAGTTCTATATCAGCCATATCTACATGTATTTTTGCACCATGTACTTTACTCTAACTGTAGGAAGGTGTAGTCTCTCACACAGGTTGTAATCAACCTAAGTGTCTGGGTTCGAACATTGCATATCACACAGTTGTGTGCTACTAGGTGTAGCTGTAGGTGTAGGAGTAGGTGTTCCCAAAGGTATGTACTCCGTGGTACATTCATCAATAGTGATGATCTCAGAATCACAAATCTCAGACCCCATACCAAGAGTTCACATTTGCTGAATGCCTGAGTGCAGGTGAGTTTGACTTATCTTTCGCTTTGTGTCATTTTTTGCTCCCTTAGAGGACAAGGTATCGTATAGAGAACTCATTAGTGATCCAAGGGCAATTGCAACGTTATTGACTGCACAAGCCTTCTCTTTTTCTTTTTCTTTTTTCTTTTTCATTTCCTTCCACTTGATCCAATTTTCTTTTTGGTACAATTTTTCAAACCTATTTATTCATTTTTGAAAATTTTCAAGTGCCTACAAAATGAACAAAAATGTATTAAAATTCTAATTTTATCGTTTATTTAAGCAAATAGTAGATAAAATAGAGTACAAATGACATAACTTTATGTTAAATAACACTCCCACATCTAAATTTTGCTTATCCTTGAGTAAAATGAAGCTAAAAATCCTAGATGTAATTCATTTTTGTAGGAATCACGGTCACACTTAGCATGTGCAACAAGCACCTCAAACTCCTATGTTACCTCTAGTGGACGAGTAATGTCTCGTGAGGGTTTACAGAGGATATTCCCACAGAATCTATAAAAGAAAACAGAAAATCCAAAATCCAAAATCTTTTTGTGTTTTCAAAATTCATATATATAATATTGGGAAAAATATATACACATTTCAAATTAATCATATCACTCAAGCAACCTAAGCATTAGATGACATACAAACATAACATACACATTAAGAAATTCTTAATCTCCACTGATGACATCTATGCACAATCTTTGACCCAACTTAAGAAATATGTACAAGCCCGACTGGTAGAACCTCACTTTGGGAACATGTGAAACGCTTTTGCTCATGTTTTTAAGATATAATAAGATCCACTCAACTCATATTCCAACTGTACAAACTACCATAAGCTTGCTAAGATTCTCAATTCTCCACTACTCAAATGCACAATACAGTATGATAATTAAGAGGACATTACACGGTTGTAATGCAGCTAAGTATAAAGGGTAAAAAGAGGGAAAATCAATTTAGGAAATGAGGAGTTAAAAGCCAAATAGCTAATGACCAACCAACATTACACCAACTATATGACATGTTGTCCAAAAACTTAATAAGAACACACCTTTTAAAAGCAACCATTGGAAATAAGTATATACAATGATAATACATTCATGCCAAACAGTCTTATTCACAATAATTTTTTAATTTTTCTAAGAGTTTTCAACATTTTTTCTTATTTTTTCATTTTTTTAAATTTTTTTTTACTTTCTTATTTTTTTAGCTATCTTTTTCCTTTTTCCTTTGAAAGAAAAATGAATGAATGGCATGTAGGAACACATCTTATTTTCTAAATGGTCATGATAAATCACCACTCATATAACCAATATCAACCATCAATTAAATAAACCACCAAAGAACTATCTGCGAAATATTAAAGTGTTACTCCTCTAGTCTTGGCTTAGGTACAGAAAATGTATTTAGGCAAAGACTAAGATGAAGGGTTCGTAACAAATGAAAACTGTCATGGCTTAAGGGGTTAGCAAATGGTAAAACATTCAAATCAGGGTGGCAATTTGACTTGTGTGGCTTACAAAACAAATGAATGCCTTTATCATATTACCATAGTTCACATGCTAAATGTGATTTCAAATAGAATCAAAGCAAGTTCAAAAGATGTAATTTTGGAAAAGCCATGCATGAAAGAAAAACATGAGACTAAAAATGATGAGTTAGTCATTAAGGCATAATATCTCACAGGTCATATATCAAAGTCAGGACAGCTTGCTTTAAGAATATCAAGTGTTAGGACTGTAGACAAATATCACACTTTGGACTAAGTTTTATTATACACACCATATCTATATATAACATAACGCCTAAGGGACAAGAGAACATAGTCAATCATAATGACACATATATTCCCAAAAAACAAAATGAAAATCTTTTGAATTTAAAAATTTTTTCAATTCTTTCAATTTCTTTTTTTAAAATTTTTGAAACATAATTTTCCCATCCCCACACCTAAATCACACAATGTATTCATTGGGAGCGAAAAGAAACATAAAAATAACTAAAACGAAAAACAAATATATAAAAAGAAAGGAAGACTAAAAAAGAACAAAAAATGACAAGACTCTACAAACTCAAATAGAAAACAATGAAAATGAAATAAAGCAGCAAATATATACAAAAGAAAACAAAATGAAAAGAGAAGAAAGAAAGGAGTGATTATGTTAGGTCAGTGCAGAATTACACCTACGATATGCATTCCTTAAAATCAAAGAATTTATGGAGCATCAACCACTCTATACCAGGTTGAAAATACTTTCTCAAGTTAAAAACATATTAACAAATGAAGTAGCTTATCAAACTGGCGAGAATAACTCTGAATCACATGGAAACAGTAAAAAGTAGAGAGTTAGAGCTAGAAAGAGTGCATCCATAGTATCAATGCATAACAGTTGAAGGCTCATTTCCACTTATCAAATGGTTAGCCCCAATCTGGAATCAGGCAAACATATAAAACGAGCCAGCAAATGGGTTATTGCCCTAGAAACTTTACCTTCGTGAATGAAGTGCCAAGGCAAATCAATGCATCTTAAGTCCTCGAGCCTCTTTATTTCAATATGCACAAGAGTCTGGTCCAAATTAGCATCTATCAGCACAAATGTCTCAACCTCTAAAAATTCAGACTTGGATGGCTCGAGGAGATGGTCAATTATGATGGGGTCAAAAGAAAAGGACTCATGTTCAACATGATAACCCAAATCACAAATTTCATTTGTATAAAACCCACAAGGAAAAGACTCACATTCCATAGAAAAAATATCATCATCAAAATTCCAAATTAATCGGCTCAAACACCCTCTCACGTAACTCCTGTAAATAAATATCTTCTAATTCATTAAAGTCATGATTAACTCATTGAGCTCGCTAGCATTTTCATATTCTTCACCCCCCTCAAACTCATAAAAGTGACTAAAAGGGATAAGTGTGTTGGCAGAAACTAGGACATCCATAGTGACATCCTTAACTGTGCTAGCTTGGGATGTAAAGTTATGAGATAGAGACATATGGATGTCATTCTCTTACTGTAGGCCAGACACATACATATCGTCATGCAAATTGAACCTAGATTGGATAGAAGGCTCAAAATCCTCATAAAAATTGAGTGCATGTTCAAGAGATTCTAAACTAGAGTCAGACTCATGCACATTATAATCCTCCCTACTATGATTAAGACAGTGAGAATATTAAGCAATTCTCTCCTTTATAATCTTTACCATTGTATATGTCAATCCATTTATTGTCTTTCCAAGACTGCAAGTGTAGCATCAACATAATCACGATAAGAACAATTATAAACATCATGATCAGAAGACTAATAATAATCACGATAAGATGGTCATATGAGTTCCTAAAGTGATCCCAGTGGTAAGAATTAGCATGAAAAACATACTCACTATGAATATGGTATCATAATGTCCCTCTAACTTAAGCAAACTCATAAATGTGCCAAGTTAGTTTTCCAAAGAAATCCCATACCTTATCTTGAGTTCTTTTAGACAATAATCATACCATTGCTTTGATAAATAGACTCAACATATCTTCTAGATTCAACATTAAAACCCACAATGATGACCTCACACATTTTTCATTTTTGAAAACTTTAATTCATTTGAGCACGATAAACATTAAGTTTCGATAGATAGCTCCAAAATAATTCATGCTCAAATTGTGGGAAATAGAAAGTTGGCATTCTTGAGACTCTTTTTTTTTTTTTGGTTCAGTTTCAAGAATTTTCCCTTTTTTGGGATTTTAAATTTTTTTTCAATTTTTAGGTTTTTTTAAAAGGAAAAAAAATCAATGACTCTAAGACACTAATCATAAACTAATGACAAAAACAGGACACTTAAATAATTAAGCTGACAAAACAAAATAACCTAACAAAAATAAAAGTATATTACCAAAAGAAGAGAAAGGCCAAAAAGACTTAACCAGCAAGGTGTGACCTAACACAAAGAGCCAAAAAAAAAAAAAGCACAAACACAAAACATGAGCATCTTTTCCTTTTTCTGATTCTTTTGTACACTGAAACAAAAAAGAAAACAAAAACCTAAAAGCAAAAGCTAAAAATAAAATTAAATAGAAAACCAAACTCCAAATTCAGAACAATTTACACAGAATATTCAGTACAATCACAAAGAACACGGATATTTTTTAAATTTTTTCCTATCCTAGAATAGTGCAAAAAAATTAAAATAGAAAACTATTTTAAAAAGTTATAGAAAATTCTAAAAATCCCTAAAAATGCCAAAATAATTCACCAAGATTCTAAGCCCCTAAGAATCTACTGAAAATATCATTACAGCAAAATCAATCCCAGCTTAGCATAGAAAAACCAAAACAGAATCCTAAAATTCAGAAAAACCAACATTGATGATTTGTTTCTTTAGTTTTGCCTGTTTTCCTGCACTAGTCTGCGCTGGTGTTTTAGTTCTATTCTATTTTTTTAGCAAAAAATTAATCACTAAAAATAAAAACAAAATTAACCAAAATAAAGTCAAAATATAAACTCTAAGTAAAATAAAAACACAAGAAATCTAAACTAAACTAATGAACACCCACTAAAATCAAAATGGAAAAGTACGACAAGAAACAAAAACGACTTAATCAGCTAAACTACGACTCAATTTCACACACAATCTAATTTCATAAGTTCCCCTCCTAGCAACAAAGCCAAAAACTTGTTATGCTTTTTATAAAGATTAGTTTTAACCGCAAGCGTACTCCTTTTGTCATAACACTTAAGGGTCGATCCACAAGGATATGTTGAAATTAGGTCATTTAATATCAGAAACATTAGACTACTATAATGTGATAAATTGCCTCTTAATTAGAAACAAAATAAGCAAACTAAACAAGTTTTCCTAATTAAATAGAGGAACCCACAACGCTAGAAAAAGTAGAAAATAAGACGAAGGAAACATTTCATCCTAGCTAATATTTACTACCATAATACCACTAGCGAAAGCAAAACACAAACGAGATCAAAACACAAACAAAAACAGGGGTTAAGAGGATTTGTAGAAATGGAACAAGAAAAGAAACCTCAATTCTCCATTAAGTCCATTAACAGAGGTTGCAAATCTAGATTTAGACATCATGCATAGGCCAAGAATAGTGCACAACAAACCAAAACAATGATTTGAACCAAGAACTTGTAATCTGACACTGAAACAACAATTTTTACTCAGGCAATTAAATCACAGAATCGAAATTACATTAATTCGACATTCAACAATTTTAGATATGAAATTCTGAAAATAACATAGAACCTAAGCAAACTAAAGAAAGACCCTAATATATGCTATGCTCTCCTCCATCTTCTTTTGATTCTTGTTCCAATTACAGTCCAATAAATGCCGGCTTTCACCCTGTCTTGCTTTAATTAATCTTCAATGGTGAACTTGTAACCATTCAATTAAAGACTAATTATTCACTCCACCTGATGAGAGAGATGGAGAAACTAATGATTGGTGATTGATAATGGTGATGAATGAGCAAATAAAAGATGAAGAAAAAGGTTAAAAGCTTTAGTTATGGCAGAGAAAGGGAAACATCACAACAAGGCTTCACGGGGTCTTTGAGGTTCTGATGGATTAACAGCAAAGAGAAGAAAAATAAAGAAGGAGGCAGGGGCCATCATCACGTGCCACACACAATGTAGTTTAAGTTAGGGAGAGGCTGGTTTTAGTTTAGGCTGTGGGCCACATAAAACATGAGCAGAATAGGTTCGTTGAGAAAGAGAGACCATAGAAGGTAGAAAGAGGAAGGTTGGACTAGCTAAAGGGGCGTTGGTAATGCACCTAGGCTAAGGATCTACTGGGCTAAGGAGAACAGCCTGCAGTTGATGTGGGAGGAAAAGATGAATACGATTCATATGACTGCATGTGACATGGGTGAGAGAGAGGGCCACTGGGCCTGGTTCTGTTTGGGTTGCGGACTGAGCAAGAGAGATAGGCTACTAAGAGGATAGGGAAAGCACGACTAGGCTTCGACCACATTGCAGAATGTGCTGGATCGTTGGGTCGAGTGGACATGCCTATTTCTCTTCTTCATTTTTTCCTTCTTTCTTTCCTTCCACTTGATCCAATCATCTTTTGGTGAAATTTTCCTAACAAATTTATTCATCCTCTTAAAATTTCCAAATTCCTACAAAGTAAACAAAAGTGTATTAAAATTTTAATTTAATAATTTATTTTGAGCCAATATTAGATAATATAGGATTAAAAATGACATAATTTCATGTTGAACAGAAAGTTAGATGTAGAATCAACAAGTGAGGTGCTCATCAGGGACATGCCTAAGAAGTAGAAGAGTAGAGCCCTGATACCCTCATAAGACTTGTATGAATCAGAAGGCTTCTTTATAGAGATTGATGCGATTAAGAAGCATTTTGTGAGCTCCCAAGATACGATGTGCAAGTTCCCACAGTTCACACGACCTAGTGTCAGCCTTGGGTTCTCTCAAGAGGAGAACTAGGTGCTGCCCAAAGCAGTTGTCCCCATTGATTCGGAGCCTGATATTCTGGCAACTGAAGTACAAGTGCTAAATTGTGATGTAGAGGATGTCCTTACGAGAAGTACCATGCTCTTCACACTGCACCAGCATACCATTAGCAGCAGATACTTCATCTTGTAGTCTAATAGCCTAATTTGTGTTGTTGTTTGAGGGAAGTAAATGGCATTATGCTTTTACATATTTGTGATCATCTTCATACAAATTAGTGATCTTAATAGAAAAATTGGAGATCATGTCATAAATGATCTTTAGCATGTAAAATTTATCCCTAACTTAGAAATTAGTGATCATTAATAGACACATTAGTGATGCAAAACCCCAATTTAATGATGCATACATCATCTTTTGTGTTTTAAGACGATCTGGTGATCATCATTGCTCAAATTAGTGATCTGTAGCAGATAAATCAGTTATCATAAAATATTTCAACAAAAATTGTATTAAATTGATGATAATTATTTAATGAATTAGTGATCATTACTTTACAAATTACGAATTATTACTGTATAATTTAGTGATCATTAGGTATCATGAAGACATACCTTTTCCCAGCCATGTCTGAAATTTTTAAATCATATTGTGACTGTGTAAATGTGAAGTACGATAGTGTATAGTATTTATTCTACTAGTTTTGTTTGGGTAATCGATTATTATGTGATTTACTCACTGTGTTTCACAGACCCAATAATGGTATGTTCCCAAGAAGAGAACCATGCATTTGTTGCTTAAGCTGTCATTAAAATTATGGAGCTCGATCTTCAGATATGAGATGTATAAACAACAAGCTATATTGACAAAGACAGAGGTATAGTCGTTGAAGTCCCAAAAGGACAGAGGATGAGGTCAGCGCAATGCAACATCACAGAATTGTTGATAGGTAAAATGATACTAATTTTCTTGGTGAGAAAGTTAATGTCTATGTTTTTATATTTTTCCTTCCTAGTTGGTTCGCCCTTGCGATTATTTTCCCTCTCTTTTAAGACTCTTTCTGCAAAATTTAGGACCGCATTATGTGATGTGGGGTGTCCTATTTGAAGGTAAAAAGACATGTGTTATAGAAGTAGCCTTTGGTGAATCTATTTCATTTGCCGTCTGTACTAACTATTGTTGCATTACACTTCCCTCGATGATAGAAAGTCACATCCACCCTCAACAGCGAAAGAAAGAGTTTGTACCTTCTTTATGTTTTGCTTATATACAGTGGAATGTGACTATCTTTTGTGCAGTTCATATGAGGTGAGGCTGTATGCTGACTTTGTCTTCAACTAATTAGAACACTAGATGTAATCATAAATACGTTTGTCAAAAGGAGATTCATAGCCAACTGTTTTATCGATGGTAATTCAATGACCAATTTATTTGTTTATTTTCTAGCCAAATTGTTGTATGATGACTTGTATTATGTTACCAACCGAGGCTTGCTTTCAATTTGTTGTGTGATGACTTCTACCATGTTGACAAAACCATCATGAATATTTGGGTGCATATATTAAATGCAAGTGAACTATAAATAGATTGTTTTGGTGTTCAAATCGTTTTCTTTACAAACGAACCATTTGTGCTTTCATAAAATAGAGTGCTTGTAAAAGTAAATTTTATTTTTGTTTTTGAAGCATTCATACATGAAGATAAAATAGGAAAGCCAAGCTGAAGTTGCATTCTTTTGCCAGCTAAACGATGAGTTGTCCTTAAATCCCCATATGAACTTGAAGCAAGTGGACTTGGTAAGAATTAAGCCAGAAGATTAATTTATATTTGCATTTTTTTAGGGTTTTCTTTCGGTGCCTATTCTTAAGGCATAGTTTCTGAAAAGTTTGGTTTTTTAGGTGTTCTTTGACTATTATGACGGGGGAAAACAATTTCCCTTTTGCTTCGATTTTAAGAAAAGCAGTAGGGACATAATCGACCATATTAAGAGAGCGTCCAAAGAACAATACCTACATAAGCGCTTCGCTGATACTTTGCCAAGGCTTAATAAGATTTAAATTTGCTTAAAAAAAAAATTCAGCAGATACATACACTTTTTTTTATATATATAAGTGTTGTAGGGTAGACTTTTTCAGAAGTATGTCATTGATAAATGCAGTGATAAAAGGAGAGGAAAATCCATTAAAGAGTTTAAACTGAAACACATATATGTGCCTTGGAGGCAAGAGGCTTAAAGGACATATGATAATAAAACCATTTATGTCATGAAGCACATGTAAGAATACAAAGGAGTGCTTGGCAATTGGGACGTAGGATTGATAAAGGATTAGGTGAACATGCTACTCAATCTTATTTAAAAGAAACAATTTTCTAACACAAACTTATTTTTCTCTATTAAGAGACTAAACATCAGATATAATGACAATTCTTCCCCCCAACCCCTTATTCTTTGAATCTTATGCTGTTGCAATTCATAAGTTGAGGGTGGAAGGCTACCGCAAGATCCTTACTTCAACTAGCAACATGATTTTTGCACATGTAAAGTGTATGGTAAATGTTTATGAAACCACAAAGGGGAGAAAGTCAAGGAAGTAGTGGTCATCTCAAGTATGCCAATTCTTTGTCATTCTTTCAAGTATTGGTGATCATTAGATATGTAATTAGTAGTTAGTATGCGTGATAACAGTGATTAATTAAGTAAGCCTTTAGTGTTTTGGTGAATGGTTAGAATTTAGTTCTTGTATACTTAGTGAGGAATGCAAATGTAATTAGTGATCAATATGAATAACATTAGTAATTGCTTAACTAAATGTGAAATTTTTTAGCCATAGGTTATGGTTCACAACCCTTTTCTTTCGGATGATCAATTTATATGTCACCGATGATTAATTGGCATGACATTAGTGATCAACATATATACACCTAGTGATCATCAAATATAGTAATAATGATTAGCATAGCTATATCATTTTAAAAAACACATGTTATCATTTTGATAAAAATAAACCTCAAATGCAACAAAATAAAGCTCATCTAACTATACTTTGACTATATATTTAATGATCAACCAACATATTTATGTTAATTGACATAAATAGATCTAATGGTCACCAAACATAGTTGTAATGATCACCAAACTTACTTGTGTTGATCACTAACTAAGTTCATAACTGGACATATATTGTGATTTACAAACACATTTCATAGGGGGCAAGATAATTGCATCAAGTGATCACTAAAAGCAATTTGGATGATTATTAAAACAACACGTATTGATCACTAACTAAGATGTTGATATCAATAGCTATAATTAAGGATATGTTGATCACCATAAATAGAATTAGTGATCATCAAACATACTTCTACTGATCACCAATTACAATAAAATATAAGCTCATGCAACTATACTTCAGGATATGTTTCATGAAAAACAAACATATATATGTTGATCCCAAAAAAGAAATGTAGTGATCACCAAACACAGTGCTAATAATCATCACAACAGCTACTGTTGATTAGTAACTTAGTTTATAAGTCAAGACATATATGATGATCAACAAACATGTTCCCAAGCTCAACATAATTTTATCAATTGATCACTAAAAGCAATACTTATGATCACTAGAGCAACGTCTAATGATCACAAACTATAGTTGAGGATATGTTAATTACCATAAACAAATCTAGTGATCACCAAAAATCACTATAACTGCACCTGTTGATCACCAAATGATATCATTTAATGAAAATATATATTATCATTTTTTAGCTACTGAAATTGTTCTTTTGATTTATTTCCTTAGGTCTTAATAAACCTTAATTGAACATAACAATATATATGTTCATTCTCTTCATTTCTAGATCATCATTTTCTGAAAAGATAGAATTTTATTTTTAATTAGTAAATGTTCTTTGGTTAAAATTTAAAAACTCATTGTCATCTACCAAATTCAGACATGCATTTTCTTTAATCTCAATATTTCATGTTTTAATTCGCACCAAAAAAAAACACATTTTAGTTTTTAAAAACCGCATCTCTTGATTTATAGCCTAATGCTAAGCTAAGATAATGTTCAGTTAAGATAGTCAACCAACTCTACTGATGCCAGTATTTTTTAAAAAAAAAAAGAAAACATGAAAAACACAAAAAAAAACCGCAATGACTGTTTAAAGTTTCAACTACATGCCAAGGACTCTTAATTTGCTCGCATGCCTCTTGCTCTTTGATTCTCTCTCTCTCTCTCTCTCTCTCTCTCTCTCTCTCTCTCTCTCTCTGTGTGTGTGTGTGTGTGTGTCTAACACACACACATGCACACTCTCATAGTTCAAATGTGAAATCTCATAAACATTCATCAACTTTTTCAATTTCTCAGGACATTTTCTGCATTTTAAAGATGAGATTCTTAACTTTTGTCTTGATATTCCCCTACCAGTTGAGTTAATATAATCATTTTGTTTGTGTAGCTATTTATGTTCGATTTTTACACTGTTTTCGTTAGTTTAGACATCTTTACTCCAAATGTACTTTGAATTCTACTTTTGAAGGCTTGCACTTTGCTTTTGCACTAAAATATGTTGTCTGCTTTGTAAAAATGTAGCATGTGCTGGTGCTTCACTTATGC
Source organism: Carnegiea gigantea (assembly GCA_029747015.1). Taxonomy (NCBI): domain Eukaryota; kingdom Viridiplantae; phylum Streptophyta; class Magnoliopsida; order Caryophyllales; family Cactaceae; genus Carnegiea; species Carnegiea gigantea. Next base: position 704,285 of record JAKOGI010000257.1, on the reverse strand, counting down.
AGTGCCTTTTTTGATTTTAAATTTATTTTCTGCTAATATGATACAATTTGATCAAGTTTAGTGATATAGTCAATTTTGAAAAGACATATTTCGCTTACTATTTCAGTTTAGCATGCGTTTGCTTTTTGTCTAGGGTTTGCTACTGAGAAAGCATGGCAATAAAGGAAGTCCGAGAAATAAGCAAGAGAAATGCAAAGGAATCACCTTCAAAGAGGTCAAAAATGTATTTCAATCCTTAAGTAAAGGTTTTTCATACTGAGTGTGTGGCCTGTGATCATGAGAGCGATAATTAGTTATCATTAGGTATAATATTAGTGATCGTTTCATATATGTGTTTGTTTATTAATCATATCCAGTAGATTCTTTTAAAAAAATTCAAATTCTAAGGTACATTAAATATCTCTTACAAATATTTCCTTCAAAGAGGTCAAAAAAAATAGACAGTTTCTGATATTGCACGTCTAGTTTGTGATTGTTAGTAAGGTAATTAGTGATCACTATACATAGTGCTAGTCATCATTTTGGATATGTGTTTATTTGGTGAGCAATTGGAGTAGATTCTCTTAAGTAATTCATTTTCTGAAACTAGTTCAGTGCTTCCTTCAAATTTTTCCCTCATTCCATGATTATGTAGTCTTTTGTGTAGATTAGTGATCAACTATTATGTGATTAGTGATTGGCAAATATGTAGCCTTTGTTTCAATTAGTTATGATCCTTTTAATCATTGCTTTAACAAAAATGATTTATGTGTTCCTCATTGCTAACAAATCAATAGTTGTGTACTTTGTGATGTATATGCATTTGATTAGTGATCCACTGATATATGATTAGTGATCATTAGGATTTTAATTAGTGATCCACTTGTATATGATACTAAAAAGGGTGGAAAATTTGTAAATTTAATTGTGGAAAAATGCTGTTGACATTTCAGAGAATTAGTTTTGTTTGATCCCGAATGTAGATACATTTTTAGCTCAAGCCTTTTTACCATTCTAAATATTTTGCTATTTCTAGTTGGTAATCCATAGAGTTATGGTTGATGATCATTTAAAATATGATTAGCGATCAGGTATTTAAGTGATCCATTTAGCCCCCCTCAAATTATTGACAATTGAATGCTTGTCTACTTGGTGATCAATACATGTTTGATTAGTGATCCACTGACATAAGATTATTAACCATTTGCACCAATGATTACTTGTTTTCATCATTACTTCAAATTCAATCCTTTTCGCAATGTTGACCAATACACATAAGATTTGAGATCACTTGGAATATAATTAGAGATCACTTATCCAATTGTTTATATCTTTCATCATCTAATGATCAATTCTAGATATTTTAATATATGATCACTTTTTTACTCATTGATGAAAGTTTAATCCTTCCAAAGTTGGTGATCAATGCAGTTATGACAGGTGATCATTCTAAATATGATTAGTGATGAGTTATGTAAAAGATATCTTTTTTGTATAATTGCTAACTATTGAATTGTTTTTTATCTAATTTTTGATCAATAGACATTAATTTGTTGATCCATTGGTATTATATATAAATGTTTACTCTTCCCCCCACGAACCCAAGCCCCCATTTATCTAAAATTAAGTCCATTTCTTGATGTTGATCAATAGATAATTTATCATAGATCTCGTGACACACGATTAGTAATCATTTGTGCAAATTTTTATATTTTCCCGGATTTACTTACAAATTAGTTCATTCCTTTGTTGGTTATCAATGGTAGTGTGATTGATGATCATATGATTAGTTTTATAAGTTCATAGAAGAAAACTATCTTATTTTACACTTTTATACATAAATTTCTGCATTCATGTTATTAAAAACAACCCTTTCCATCCCTCACCCCAACACACTAACACAAGGTTATAACTAAAAGATAACTCCCTTACCTTTTTACTTCCTATGATTTGCTTACAAATCAGCCCTTTTCCTTGTTGGTGATTAAAAGAGGTGTGATTGGTGATCAATAGTGTTGTGATTAGTGATCATCTGAAACATGATTAGTGATCAGTTATATTTGATGAGATCATAGAAGAAAACTATCTTATTCTATCATGCTATACATAAATTTCTATTTTCAACTTATCAGTTAACATAAACACACACATATTATACATAATAAATAATTCCCTTACTCTTGCACTTATGTCATATGCTTCATATTGGTGATCAATGTTGTTCTGATTGGTGACCATTTGAAGTATGATTAGTGATCAATTGTATTTTATGAGTTCATAGAACTATAATATATTTTTCTATGCTTTATACATGAATTTCTGCTTTTACTGCTTGTGCTAAATTATTTGACCGAGGAACAAATTTATGAAATAACAAAGAATGTCGTTAAGGACGTTAATAGTAGGACTGTGTTCCTTAAACAAGCGAAAAGTTACGGCTTTATTCATAGCTACTAATTACAGTCCAACTTCAAAGTTGTTGCTAACTTGCTTTTTATATTCTACAGTCCTAAAGTAGGTTCTAAGCAGAACAAAGTGAAGACGGAGCTAAATAAAGAAAATGATGTCATGATAAAAGCAGTAGTAGTTCTAGGCAAGGAAAAAAGCATCTATTCAAAGTATTTGGCTGTAAGACATATGACAATGACGGCGCTGCAAATGAATCAGATGATAAAGATGAGGCGGACAAGAACAAGAGCTTTGAAGATAAATCCCTAGCTGAAGAATGACCACATGAGAAGGGGAAGAGTGACAAAGATGTTAAGAGCAGTGTAGCAAAGGCAATGATATCTGACAAATCTCCAAATATAACTACAGAGGAGAAGAAGAGCAACAAAGACCAACCCCCTAAAAACATGCACATAAGAAGACTGAGGAGAAGGGGGAGAGTGACAAGAATAAGAGTGAATAGGACTCTTCTGAGAAAACTGAAAAAAGAAGGGCGAGAATGATCAGTCTCTTGAGAAAGTTCCAGGAAAAGAAACTTTTTTCTAGAAAACCCTCCGAAAAGCCTGCAAAGAAGAAGGGGAAAGCTGAAAAGAAGACCGGTAAAAAGGTCCCCCTGAAAAGCATGTAGATAACAAGGAAAATAGCCATAAGTCACCAGGAAAAGCTAAATAGAAAGATGCTTTTTTTAAGAAACCCACATAGAAAGGTCCTGAGAACAGGAAAGCTAGTAAAAAGATCCCTAAGAAGCCTCTAAGGATGAAGGTAAAGAGCGGAAAATCTCTTGAGAAGGTGGGAAAGTGTGACAAATCTATGCAAAAAAAATGCAGAGAAAAAGATAGTGTTTGAGAGTTAGTTAGGGAAAGCGGAGGAGAAGAAGAAAGGCAGTAAGTAGAACGCTACTAAAAAGCTTGCAAGTAAGGATGGAGAGAGTGAAAAATCTCCTGAGAAGTCTAATAAGAAGAAGAAACTTGGGAAAAATCTCTAACCAAGGCCGGCTACAAGCAATGAGGGAAGAAGCCGAAAGAAAGAAAGAAGGATAAACCAAAGAAGGTAATCGCCATTAGGTGATCATGAAGGATGCAAGAATTAGCATAGCTGCAGTACAGAAAGGTCGTATCTAGACCTGGCAAAAACTGACATGATCCGAAAACCCCGCTCAAACAAGCCCAAAAATTTTAGGTTTAGATCATGATTTTCTCGACTGGAACCCATACCTGCATGCTTGATCCGAACATTATATTTTTTATTTTTCTCTAATTTGTCTATCTTAACAGTAATGGTTAGTCATTTGTATCAAATAATTTAAAGAGACATTATGTAACTATTGCATTCCTTTACAAATTAAACAATATTACCTTTTTTTCCCTCTTTATTATCTGAAAATAACATCGTGCACAAGTTCTAAATGAAAAAAATAAAAAATGGGCCTAAAATCATAAGAAATAATTATCTAATATTCAGAAAAATCAATTTAGAAGAAGACAAACATTAAAGATGCATAAATCATATCATTATATATGTAGGTGGTATTTGGTTAGAAGGAAAATTGTTTTTCGGGAAATCATTTTCCATGGAAAATATTTTTCCAAAGAAAATTAATTTTCATGTTACATTTTCCATCATTTGGTACAAGTAAATCATTTTCATGGAAAAAAAGAAAATGTTAATTGAAATGTCTAAGTGGCGAAAAATAGTGATCGAATGGTCGTAGTAGAGATAATGTTGAACAAATGAATGAACAGTCGGGATTATAATTCATATTAGAGCTTTTCTTAATATTTCGATCAAATAATCAAGTTTCGATCTAAACCATTGAAATTGGTTTAGTGATGAAAATCATTAGCTGAATTGTTTAAGTGGTGAAAAATATCGATTGAATTGTCGTGGTGAAGAAAAATGTTAATCAAATGAAGGAATGCCTTGCTCAAATTTTGGACTTGAACCTATTTTAATCTTTCCTATTCGATGGTCAAGTTTAAATCTAAGCTGCCAAAATTGTTGTAGTGGTGAAAATATTGGCTGCAATGTTTAAGTGACGAAAAATATTGATTGAATTGTCGTATTGGAAAAAAAAATGTTGACTAAATAAAAGAATGTGGAGCTGAAAATTTCAACTAAGCCTATTTTAATCTTTCTATCTGATGATCATGGGCCGATTCAAACTGTTCAAATTGTCCCAATGACGAGCCAACTGAATTGTTTTAATGGAAAAAAAATATCGACTAAATTGTCGTTGTCGAGATAAATATTGATTAAATAAAAGTAATTTGAGTTCAAAATCTGGATTTGAGTTTGTTTTAATCTCGGATAGTCAAGATTCAATCCAAACCGTTGAAATTGAATTTTACACCTAAATTTCGACTGACCATATCGTCAAGGAATTCAAGGAAGAAAATCAACTTTTTATCTTCAAAAAATGGAAATCATTTTCCTCTATTAGGGGTAAATTATTTTCCTCAGAAAATAGTTTTACATCCTTTATTGTGCCAAGTAACGAAAAAATGAGAAACTATTTTATGGGAAAATTAGTTTCCCCTAACCAAATATGCCTAATTATTTTTTAAATTATTTACTTTGTATTAATCTAAAATTTTGATGTTATAATTAAAAGATAATATCTTGTACCCTTTAATTCCATTTTATTTGTTTCTATTCTAACTAGTCTTGAACTACGATGCTAGAGGAAGGAAAAGGGTCAGTCATGTTCGTATTATGGTTATCCCATTCATAAAATTTTACCTGATTGAATATTAATAGGTAAATTAATAAAAATATGGAGTTACTAAATGGTTTATGAGCAGGTCCAACTAGTCCAGCCCATTAATATGCTTTAGATGGGTTGGTTGTTGGCCTTCTTTCACTATATAGGTCGATTCAACTAACCAAAAGGGGTTGCATTCTTTACCCGCCCATATATAACGCAATATACCATCAAGAAAAGTTTGAATACTTTTAATATTCTTCTAAGATATTGCAATTACTATTTTTTTAATTAAATACTGATAATTTTGAATAATAAATACGCAAAATTATTTTGACAAAAGAAAAATAAGTCACATAAATAGCTCAAAACCCATTAGATTGATCTGAAATCCGTAAAACCGAGACACACATGCCTATATGTTACCCAAACTCAAAATACACGTGATCTATATTTTACCCAAACCCAAATATGTCTGACCCGTATTTAATTCACCTGCCTAAACTGAAAGTCTAGCCACATCTCTGAGGTTGAATTTTCCGATGTTCAAATGAAGAAGAAACTACTGAAACATAAAATGATCCAAGTTATGACGGCCAACATGTCAGTGGTGATGATGATTAGAGGAGTGACGAAGAAGAAACAAGGATTTCTAACATTATAAAGGTTGTTTCAAGGAGAAACAAGCCTGCAAAAATCTAGAAGTGATCACAGAAGAGGGCAAACAGATGCTCAATCCCAAGCTGGTGGTGCTTTGTTACTAGCAAAAACAACCAAGTCAGCACAATACCTTTAGATGGTTCAACAAGAGAAACCTTTAAAATCTAAAGAGGAGGTTGAAAATGAAAAGAGAACATACCAGAAGGTATTCGTTACTAGGATGACTACGCGTTCGTATTCATCAATGGTGACATAGCTCAATGAAGCCAAGATTGAAGTTGCCAGATCAATGGGATTTGTTTTGTTCTTAAAGGTTAGTATGAATGAAATCCTAGGGAAGTTTTCTAAATGACTTATAGAGAGCTTTGATCCCTATGCTATCTAATGTAGGCTTCCTAATGGGCATAAGTTTCAAGTCACAACATTCATTGTGTACCTGACATTAGCTGTGCCTATTAGGGGAAGACAACATTGAAATAAGCAAGCCTTGCACTGATGAAGAATATGAACAAATGTGCACTGCTTGGATGAAGGAATAGAAAATTGATCGGAACACCCCAAAACTCACTTGCATGCTAGATTTCATATTAGGCAAAACGGACGGAGGGGAAAGCCTCAATTGAAATTTAATGATATATTTGGTCAATTGCTTCTTAGCGAATCAAGGAACTGCTATTATAGCAAGTCTTTCCTATAGAAAGTGAAGGATGTAACCTAATTGCATCTCCAAACAGGTGCCAATTCATCTTGGACAAGCTAATCAGTATTGTGAGACACAATGAGTAGAGTAAGGCTACAAAAGGGGTGCATTTTGACGGTCCACTTTTCTTCTTGATAGTGAGTTCTCCTCTTCAACAAGCAATCCCTTCAAAAAATTAGTGATTAATACAAGGAAACACAACAATCATTAAAAAGGGAATGACATAATATCTTAATGATCAACAATTAACCTACTAATGATCAATAATTTGTGCATTAGTGATCAACTATTCACACAGGTGTAAGTTCCCTAAATTAATATACTAATTAAATACTTTTTAGTATTTAGTAGTCTTGTATTTTCATATGCTTTAGTTCGACAAAGTTACCTTCATTAACACAAGTATAAAGAGAGAATTTCCTACAATATCTACATGGACTAATGAGGAGATTAAGAAAGAGATAGAAGACGAGGACCAGAGCTATGGTTTTAGGAGAGGGATTGTTGAATCTCCATTGGATGTTCCACAGCCAACATAGCCTGAGTAGCACCCTGCTAAAGACAACATGGGTACGAAATTGAGGTAGTAAACAAAGCATATTCATCTTTGTTATCACATGTGTGAACACCTAGTTGGTGACCGATACTGATGTCATTAGTGATCTCTTTGTTTAAATTAGTGAACAATTTAATTAGTGTTCAGTCTTATTCTCAGCACTTAGAATGTAGTCCATTTGCATATGGTGATCAAAAGATGTGTTTTTGATGATCAACAGAAGTTAGATTGTTGATTAACAGTTGTGTATAGTGATAAGTAGAAATAAGATTAGTAATAACTTAATTCAATCTTTACGTTTTTCCCTCAGTACTTGGAATTCAATTTTTGAATAGATGCTTAATGCGTGGAGATCTCATTGGTGATCAAGGGCAACAACATTAATCCACCATCTAACTTAATGTTTACATTTTTTTCTGTTGTTTTATCCTAATTCATTGGAATTTAGTTGTTGTCTATTAAGTGATCAATAGTCATGCAATTAGTGATCATTATAAATAACATCAGTGATCACTTAAAGTAATGTTTACTTTTTTCCCTCTTTGCATGACATTCAATGCCTTTGTGTATAGTGATTAATAAAGACGTTATTTGCCGTGAATTAGTGTATCATTAGTGAGCTTTTAACTAAATTTTTGTTTTTTGGTGGCAATTGTTGAGTGATCAATACATACTAGATTGGTGATCATTGCTTATGTGATTAGTGATGAATATGCATAATACTAATGATCACTTAACTTAATGTTAGCTTTGTTTCCTTATTGACTTCAAATCAGTTCCTGTGTGGTAGTGATTGATAGTGATGTTATTAGTGATCAAGATGTATAAGTTCAATGAGCAGTCAAGTTATCGTTTAATGTTCAAAGGTTTGCAATTTAGTGCTTGTCTATTAAGTGAACAATAATGATATAATCAGTGATCAAATGGCACAATGATATTGATAAACTAGATAGTTGTCACTATTTTCCCCTCATTGCTTAACTTTTTTTATAATAGCATATTTATTTTTTTAAAAATATAGAAAGGCATTGAGAAGATGGTTGTTGGTAGAGGGATGATCGCACTAGCATTGGATTTCCTACAACCACCCCAAGCTTAAAAGGAAGCTATAGAAGACATGAACAAGATAGAGTTTAAGGTAATAAATACAACCCTTACGCCCACTCCTTAAAGTCCATTCCTTATGTGGATAGCGATCAGTAGAGGTGTTGTTGGCGATCAATGGATATATTATTGGTGATAAATACTTATGTGACCAGTGATCAATCGACATAAAGATTATGATCACCTAACGTTACTTGAATTTCTGTCTTTGTGTGGGTTGTCTACTAAGTTATCAACAATCATACTCTTAGTGATCATTATCAATAACATTAGTGATCAGTTAAATTAATGTTTGCATTTTTTCGTTTGTGGTTGACATTAAGTCCTTTTGTGTGTAGTGATCACTAAAAATGTTATTTGTGATTAGTTGGCATAAGATTGGTGATTAATACTTATCTGATTATTATATAGCATGCATCAGACTAATGATTAGTTTACTTAATGTTTGATTTTTTTTTTGGTTGTGTTGTCTTAAATTTATATTGTATGTACACGGTGTAGTTGTAACTAGCAACCAGCAAGTACGGGTCGTATTCCACAGGGACTTATATTTTTAAGCACCAAAGCTAACTCGAATGAATCAATCTAGGTAAGATAGAGGGATAAAAGGAAGAAGGACTAAACTATGAAAGCGAGTAAACAAAAAGAGACTTAGGTTGGTATTAAACATATGACTAACCAATTAATCAAGTCAAACCTTCACTTTCCAAGTTTATGCTAGTATTCAGAGCTGATCGACTGCATCATTAAAGACCATCCAATCCCTCTTTCAAGGGCCAATAGGCTAGTCTAATTGTTAAACCACCTATTTTCATGGGGTTAGCTCAATTAAACTATAAGTTTAGCAACCTTTGACCTATCTAAGATTTAAACTATTTTCATGTCCAAATGTTAGCTATCCTCTCTGCCCACACTAGATAATCAACCTCATCTTTCAGCATAAGTCAATTGCTCACAAATACGGATGAAATCTCTTTCAAGCATTTCATTGAACACCTTGGATGTGAGGCAAAGACTCTAAATTCTTGCATAAACAAAGTGAGTAAAAGTCTAAACAAGATCAAGTAGCCATCAAGAGGCTAATCCCAATCAAAGATTGCAAATTCAATCACGATAATCAAAACATAAGCAAAACAAAGAACTAACAAACTAGCAAAGAAACTAAAAGCATGAAACTAAAGAGAGAAAGAAAAGAGGAACTTATGCTTGAATCTTGAAATTGATCAATCTTGTACGAAGTGTACATAAACTAAACCTAAATTACTTTCCCCTTAGTCGGGTTTGGGAGTGGGAGGAGGAAGCCTTAATCACCCCAAAGAAACCTAGCAGAAACCTCCCTTTAAAAAACAATCTCGGAAACGACTTTTATAGCAAAGTCTGGCAGGGGCACGATCGTGCCTACTAGCACGGGGCACTAGTGCCAGATCTCGGGCACCGACCTACTGAAGTCTTGCAGTGGCACGCGGTACCCATGCCAGATCGCTGGAATTCCCTTTAACTTTGACCGACCTTTTCTTAGTCCTCCTTTCTACCATGATTAGCAGATTTTCTTGTTTTCTCGGCCTGAAATTACGAAGCACTATTATATGAGCAAAATTTAGACCAAAGGAGGATAATTTAATCATTTTTCATCAAGATTCAACATAAAAGTAATGGGAGAAAGGAATCAAATAGGGACTAAATAATGTCAATATAGAGCTTCATCACTCCCCCACATCTAGCTTTTTTCTCGTCCTTGAGCAAAGTAAAGAAAAACTAGCCTAAGGATCTAATTCACTTTCGCAGGAGTTGCGGTTGCATTTAGCATATACAACAAGTCCTTCAAACTCCTTGGTTTCCCCAAGTGCATGAGGGAGCTCTCGTGAGGGTTTGTAGTAGATATACACACAAAATCTTAAAGTCAAAAAAGAGAAAGAGAAGGGAAAATAGAAAATCTTTTTGGGTGTCCAAACAAAACACAAACACATACAAAAGAAAGCTGTACAAATTCTAACTAACCCACCCTTGTAACAAAGATATGAGCCCGCATATAGACATAATGTCCGCATCAAGAGTATTAACCCCTATGGATGACATAAAGTACCAACTTTTCACCTCACAGTACATCAAAACTTTGAATCTATCCTAATGTTTGGTGTGCAAGTGCATTATTATCCTAAGACTTAAGCTTACCAAAATTAAACTCAATCCTACTTAACTGACACAAACTACATTATTGACTCATTAACATAGAAAACAAACTTTTTCAATAGGACACTACAAGAAAAAAGGGATTGGGCCACAAAAATTTTATTAAAGAGCAACGAAATTATTTTTGACATGTTTAATATTCCAAAGGGCAATGAAAATAATTTTGCAGTCCTTATGTTGCATCTAGGCGATGAAAGTTGTATTTTGCCGTTTTTCATCTGTATCAGACGTGAGTATGAATATTTTTTGTGGGCTAAGCACAAAAAAAGGGAACTGCTGAAATTCTCCCCACATTTTCGTGAAATTTTGAACGAAAATGTTGAAGAAGCCAAAAAAAAGTACAATGGAGAGATAAGAGCAGGCCCAGCTCAGGCGCGCGGGCCATGGAAAAAGGCGGGCGGGAGGGGGGAGGTGGCCTGTGGGCCTGCAGCGTGTGGCCCGCGAGACTGGGCTCGACGAGCCGCCCGTGCACGCGAGAGGCCCGCCTCTTTTTTTTTTTTCTGGTACCGGATCAAAACGACGTCGTTTTGATTCCGGGCCAGGCTTTTTTTTGGGGGCTGTCTGGGCCGAGGAGAGGAGAAAAAAAAAAAAACTGCTGCTGGGCCAGGTAGCAATTGTAATTTTTTTCCCGGGTCTAAAGTTAACCAATGTATCTTCATTTATTCAAGGTTCAATTCATGTAATTTTTACATCCATCCACGTGTCAATTTTTAAATATCGCAAGTGTTGTAATTTTCAAACGAAAACGTAATTGAGTAGACAACCTAATTATTATGTGTTCATTATTTTTTCCAAATTAAAACTCAATCCAACCAACCCACAAAAATACGAAAAAATAATCACCTCCAATAACCAACCGAAACAACAAAAAATAAAAAATGGGGCGACCATATGTTACGTTTAAAAAAAAAATATTGCACAAGTTCTTTTTTCCGAACACAATAAGCCCAAACACCCAACCAAAATATATAAACTTAAAACAATTAAATATGGTTAGGTGTGGGGTTCATTAGTATTATTTTATTTGGTGAGTCAAAGTGGTGAGCCTTGCATTGGAGAGAGTGAGGATTGTGAGATAAAAAGTTGGAGAGAAGGTTGACGTGACAATGGTAGGCCCACCCGTGAGCCAAAAATTGGGCTCACGGTTGGGAATGCTCTAATAGGTCGGTCAAAATGAGTCCCTGAACCTGCACTTCTCAATCTACTCGAAAACCTAACCCTCACCAGAAAAGCTCATCTTCAAGCCTTTCTTCTGCCGACGTGCCAGTGTCTGAAGTCCCGCCGTGCCTGTGCCTGAAGTCTACTTCTGCCATCGATAGGTAACCGGCGTTCAATTCTATTGCTGCTCTTCGAAGCTGTCGCCCAAGTGTTGCTTCTTAAACCACTCCAATCAAACCTCTCTTCGATTCTTAGGTAATCTCAAAATTAGCTGTGTTTAATGTACTAAATTTAAAGTGGTTTTTGTTCAATTTTGTTTGATTTTGAATATGAGAAATTGAAACTTGGTTTTTATGCGGAATCTCACTTCTCACTCTGGTCGAAAACCTAAGCCTCACCAGAAAAGCTCATCTTCAAGCCTCTCTTCTGCCGATGTGCCAGTGTCTGAAGTCCCGCCGTGCCGGTGCCTGAAGTCAACTTCTACCGTCGACTGGTAACCGGCGTTGAATTCTATTGCTGCTGTTCGAAGCTGTCGCTCAGGTGTTACTTCTTAAACCACTCCAATCAAGCCTCTCTTCGATTCTTAGGTAATGTCAAAATTAGCTACATTGAGTGTACGAAATTAAAAGTGGGTTTTGTTCATTTTTGTTTGATTTTGAATCTGAGAAATTGCCATACCCTACATCTTCCCTAAATACTTAGTTTCTATGCAATTCAAGATCAGGAAAATATCCTCCATGAAATTCATGGTTTCACCTGGTGTATATCAAATACCATGCCTTTTGCCTACATACTTGGTTTTTATGCAGAAAATTTGTCAAAGTAAGATGTATTAGTAGATTTGTATGTGAAAGCATAATCTTGTTTCCTAATGGACCCGAAGCTCACCCTATCACCTTCATGTAGCTCAACTCTTGGGAATTTGTTAGAGCATATCTTTGGTATATGTTCTTGTTTGACTATAATTGTGTTGTAAGACTTCTCCGCAAAACACTTGGTCTCTAGTTGCCCTTAAGGCTTGCATATCTGAGCCATTTGTATCTCCTTACCTGCAGCAAACACTGAATACAATGTAAGATTTATACTGAATCTTGTTTCCTATTTGGTAGTGCAAAATATCATGAACTTTCCCTCTATATAGAAGAGTACCAGGTTGACTAAGGTTCTTTTGGGTGGGTGGATGGTTGGGTGGTTAGGGGGCTCTATCTTAGTATCCACAATCTTATGTTAGTCGCATTCTTCAGGGAAAATTATTTCATAACAAGAGGAATAACCAAAACAGAGAACATTTGGCTGCATTTACTTTGGTCTAGGGAGACTTCATAGAATTGGTGACAAGTGTTAGATTTCAACTATAAATTTCAACAAAGTTTCCCGTGTTCAAACTTAATTAAATTCCTTGGACTTTTGTGCATATTGGGTTGGGGCTGCTTGGGGGTTTCATCTCATGAATGCTCTTCTGAAGTCCAATTGTGATCAATCTTACCATAGTATCATAGTACTGATGTCTTATAAGCATGATATATGAGTTATGTTGTTTGCATCATGGTGTCGGTTCGGGTTTGTTTTCTGTGTACTATTCATTATCTATTGGAATGATAGCATAATATGAGATGATGTGATATTTGGTATTGCAATGTAACTGCATAGTGGTTACAACACTAGGCTATAATGGTTACAATGTGCGAAGCTACAATCACAATTCTTTAAGATGTGATACTTGAATGACCTTTTTCTTTTCTCACAAGGGCTGTATTAAATTATCATCAATTGATATAAAAAGAGAAATCCTATTAGAAGAGGAAAGAAAAATAGAAGAGTTCTTTATCAAACAACAATAATAATTCTTTCTCTCAATCACAAAAAGAAATAATGCTAGGTTCACAAAAAATGTACTTGGATCAAGAAAAAATTAAGTTGCTTATCAACAATAGAAAAATAATTTTTTTTTAAAAATAAGTTAATTTTAATTAAATTTTGAAAAATTAAGTTTTTGTAAAATAAGATTATAGGTAATACACTAAAAAGGGAAATTGGAAATTTAAAAAATATATATATAATGGAAGATGAAACCTTGTAGTGTATTGTCTACTTACATGTTGTGGTTCCTTGTCTAGCTCCATTGTGTTCTACTTCTCCTCACTCTCATCTGTCATTGTTTCATCGAATTTTTGACCTCTTTCACTTTAGTTATAATTTTATTCTTACTTTTCCATGGGCACTTGTCCAGCTTATGCGTTTACTTTCTTATTGAATATGTCTTTTCTTCCTTTCCCCCCTTTATGTCCGACTTTGGAACATTTCGAATGAACTCTATTAAACTTAGGAACTTGGCTACCCAAATCCCATTTCTTCCAAACATTAATTGTGTACTGTGGTGTGTGTGAGTTCTTTCGGGAAAAGTATTCGCATATTCATTTGTTGTTGTTTACTAGTTGTCGTGCTGTGGGTCGATGGCATACTTAGTTTACAATCATCTTTTCTGCATCTGAATTTGCTTTCTAATGCTACTGCATTTGGCCACAACTAGCTAGAGGCTTATTAGCTTGTAATACCCAAAAACCACTGAAAGTAAAGTGTTTCGAGATCAATAATTGTTCTGGATTGGTGATAATATTTTAGTTTTTTGTGTTAGGATCGGAGATAGCTATGTTCTGAATATATTGTCTTCCCTTCTATCGCTATCTCTCTGACTTTCACTCTTATCTGTTGTGCTGGTTCTTTCTATTGATGGAAAGACATCATAATCATCCTCCCTCTCCCAAATTATTCAGTCAATAAAGCTTTTGTGGTAAGGTTTGGGCTTGTTTTTTCATTCAACTTTGTTAATTTTTGAGATTGTGAAGATTCAATCCCTTTTTCTGATTGTGCTTTCTTTAGGTGTTTATTTTGGTTTTGGTGAATGTCACTCTGAGTAATGGTTAATGTTCATCTAACTGTAATCAGTTGTTGGTTTTGATTTTTGGTAGTTCTATGATTCTTCTATGATGTAGGTTTTCTCTCCTATTTTGAAATGGTCGTAAGGGTTGATTTGATTGTTTGCGTGCATCTCTGCTTTGTATTACTAGCGGAGTACCGAAGCCGAAAGGACCTGTCAACACAAAACACTTCTCTCTTACACTAGGAGAAGTTAGCTGTGGCTGGCATCTTCAATCGACTTCTTCTCTCAATCGAAGGCCCGAAGCCTTCAAAACCTACTGTTCTCCTTCTTCTCTTCTTCTCAGTCGAAGCCCTCATCTTCTTCACTTCTCTTCTTCTCTTCTTCGTTCTGCTCTTCTTCTTCTTCTCTGCTATAGTCATCGGCCGTCTATGGCTGTGTGTCACCTGTTTCTCCTTTTTTTTGGGTTTTTCTCTCTCCCTTAAGCTCTTATCCTATCTTTTGGCTTTGTCTGTGACTATTCAAGCCATTTTCGTCTGGTTTCCTGCTCTGTTTTGCGTTGCAGCTTTCCTCCTCCTCTGTTCTGTCTTTCGGCGTTCTGACTTGCTGGGAAGTGTTATGGTTTTTTTTCCCCTTAAATTTGATGGGCAGGCATTAGGCTTTGGGTATTTAGTGTTAGAAACGTTAGGTTTTTTTTTTTTTAAAAAAAAAATTAGCAACAACCTAATTTGATTTTGGTCAACCCACTGCCAGGTGCCCTGCCTTTGGGTGTTTAGTGTTAGAAATGTTAGGTTTTTTTTTTTAAAATTAGCAACAACCTAATTTGATTTTGGTCAGCCCACTGCCAGGCAGTTTGTATGTGGGTGTGCTATTGTCTTGGTTTTTTTTTTTTGGGTAAAATGCAATTAGTGATTAGTGCCTCACTAACTATTTGTTTGATTGCTATGGAATTTTAGTTTGAGAGTTGAGACGGTGAGTTAAATGGAGGATTCAAACCCAACCGGTAACACTTCGGGTTCGGCTTCCTCTAAATCTTTAGATCTTGGAAGGAAGTATGGGAAGCAAGATCCAACAGATAGATGATGATGTTGATCCTGAGCATGTGGTGTTGGATGATGATGACGACGACGACGTCTAGTTGATCTTAGATTTCTTTAAGAACTATGTTATATGTTGTTCATTTTTTCTTTCATGACTATGCTTGTTTCTTTGTTTCTAAGCTTCTCCTAAGTTCTTGTGTGTGTGTTTTCACTTTTTAGAATATTGTCATGCTAAATTACCGTCTTCTGGATATTTGCGATACTTTTGGTACTTATATTGATGTCTAATTCTTCTTTGATGCCACTATTTTACTCAATTATCATAAATAAGTCATGAAAATTTCTGCAAGCTTGTCTAAGGGATAGTATCTTATGCTACTGCAGACATCATGTTTCAAGTGGCTCCTGACACTGGGATATGATGGTGATGACAAACTAAGAACACACATTGTTTGCATAATGTTATCATAGGTTTCTTCCTAATCCACTCTTTATTTATCAGTTGTTTAACAATCTATACTATAGGATTTATCCTACCCAGCCTATGCATAGCATATACTAGCAAGCGTTCCTGCTATAGTGCCACTAATAAATAACAATTGGTAATGACTAAATCTGGTAATTTCAACATTTGATGCATTTATGGGCTCATGAACAGTTAGAAGCAATCTTAGCTACAAGAACAGCATAGTTCTGTTTAGAACCCAATAGAGTTTGTAATAATTGAGAGGATTCAGTCTTTATCATTTGTTCTTATACCTTTGGTCCCCTGTACGTATGACCATCACCTCTACTAATATATAACTTGCTTTTTGTTCCTTGGTGTAGTTATCACCGCCTTTTCTACGGAGAGATACTTGGACTTGAGCTTTGGAGGTGAGATGATGCTATTTGCATTATGTTTATAGACGAGAGCATTTGGTTTAAACTGGTGTTCAGAATATATTCCCTATTAGCCATTTAGTCTGCGTAATTATGTGTGATTGACACCAAATAATGCAATAATAAATTTACATTTAACTTTAAAACTATTTATGTGCTTCAATTCTTGGCTAATAAAATGTGAAGCCTTATTAATGCTATCTTAGGTTACATTATTAATTGGTATTGCTTGCAGTGTTGCTCGTATTTAGGGTGTAAAGAGACAAATATTCTGAAATTTGCTCAACTTTAAGATGATGTGTTGGCTTTTGATTTGTAACAGTTACCTGAAAGATGGATAGGGATCGAAGTTGGATGAATCATAGGGGAATGGGTGGTAAAAAAAAGCTCGAGTATATAATGGGAGTCAATCAATTTCTGGAGTATGCTTTCAGTGGTAAGGAAGAGGGAACAGAGATGAGGTGCCCATGTGTTCATTGTAATTTGTGTTCGTTCCAAAATCAAAGCACAATTCACAATCACTTGATAGTTCGAGGCATACTAAAGGACTATAATCTATGGATACATCATGGTGAAAGTGAGGAACAAGCTAATTGTACTGATGATGAGATGGATGATGAATTGTTAGATAAAGGTGATAGTTTATTTCCTTATGATGATATGGCTCGATTAATATGTGAGGCAACAAATGTGTTTACTTATGATAACCCTGAGAATGCTATGAACAATACAGAGAGTGGAGAAGGTAGCAATGAGGTTCCTAAAGGGTTTTATAAACTGAAGGAAGATGCCGAGGCAGCATTATATCCTGGTTGTAAGACATTTACTAGATTGGAGTTTCTTATCACATTGCTTCATATTAAAGTGAGTTGTAAATGGGGTGATAAATCATTTTCGATGTTGCTTTAGGCACTTCACAGAGCAATTAATTATGATGAAAACTTTCCTGAAAATTCTTATGAAGGTAAGAAGTATACGAGAGCTCTAGGGTTAGATTATGTGAAGATTGATGCATGCATTAACCATTGCATTTTGTATTGGAAGGAAAATAAAGGTTTAGATAAGTGCCCTAAATGTGATGCTTCAAGATGGAAAGAAAAGGTCAGTGTCCAAGGTGATCATATTGACAGTGATGATGATGACACGTCAAAAGTTGGGAGAGTGCCACAATTAGTCCTTCATCATTTTCCATTAATCCCTAGGCTTCAAAGGATGTTCATGTCCTCAAAGCTTGCAGAGCATATGAGATGGCACAAAGAGGGATGCTCTGATGATGGGAAAATGAGACATCCAGCAGACTCTAAGGCATGGAAGCATTTAGATGAATTATATGCTAACGTTGCCTCAGATCTACGAAATGTTAGGTTGGCCTTGTTTACTCCAGGGGCACAAATTAGTAGTCAGTATAGTATATGGCCAGTAATTTCGATACCATACTATTTGCCTCCTTGGATGTGTATGGATACTACAAATATCATGCTATCTCTATTAATTCCAGGGCCTAAAGCTCCAGGGAACAACATGGATGTGTTTTTACAACCACTAATAGATCAACTAAAAATGTTGTGGGAGGTTGGAGTGAAGATATTTGATACCTATAGCCAAGAATTGTTTGATATATTTGGGGTGCTGATATGGACTGTTCAAGATTTTCCAGGATATGTGGATGTATCTGGTTGGAGCACAAGAGGGTTTCTTGCTTGTCCTAACTATCATAAAGATACATGTTCACAAAGATTGAGTCATGGGAAAAAGTGGTGCTATATGGGTCATCGTAGGTTTCTAGAAGCAGACCACAAATGGAGGGTTAATAAGACATCTTTTAATAACAGTGTAGAGAGAAGGCCTCCTCCTGTTCCACTTACCGGCCATGAAATTTTGGATGAACTTAGTGGTGTTGAGAATGCGTTCAGGAAAGATATAAAGGGAAAGAGAAAGAGGGGCGAAAGGTATTTGGTACACCAATGGAAAAAAAAAGGAGCATCTTCTTTGAACTGTAATTCGTCACAACTTAGATGTAATGCATATAGAAAAGAATATTTGTGACAATATACTAGGAACTTTGCTTGACATACCTGGTAAGAATAAGGACTCATTGAATGCTAGATTGGATCTTATTGACATGAAAATGTATGAAAAATTAAGAGTTAAGTTGGTAGGAGACAAGTACGAAGTTCCTAAAGCACCATTCCACTTAACCTTGAGCGAAAGGAGACAAGTGGCTGCATTTCTGGTGAAGTTATCTGTTCCTGATGGATACTCTTTTAATATTTCATGATGTGTGACACCAGAGGATGGAAGGATTTTGGGAATGAAAAGCCATGATTGTCATGTATTCATGCAAAACTTGCTTTTACCTATCTTTCGAGGTATTGTGAATGATAAAGTCCTTGAACCCCTTTTGGAACTTAGCAGGTATTTTAAGTAGTTGTGTTCTAAGGCTTTAATTGTGGATGTGTGGAGAAAAGTATAGCAATCACTCTATGCAAGCTAGAGCGTATATTTGTTCTGGTATTCTTTGATGTTATGGTCCACTTGGCTGTCCATTTGGCAACTGAAGCTAGATTGGCGGGCCTGTGCAATATCGTTGGATGTACCGAGGTGAAAGGTAATACAAGCCCTTAAATTCCCACATGACATTATGTTAATTTAAATGTAAAGATAATCTAATGGGTCTTTATATTGCTAGGAAAATGCGTACATATAAAGGTGATGTGCGTAACACAGCTCATCCAGAAGGATGTATTGCAGAAGGTTATATTCAAAATGAATGTTTCACCTTCTGCTCTAGATAATTGACCATGACAGAGACCAAATTTAATCATTTGGACCGCAATGAGGTTGAGGAGGTAAACTTTCCGTATCAGTTATCTACGTTTGGGAAGGTGGGAAAGCCAATTGGGAAGGAAAGTTTTAAACAATTGAGCTATGAAGATTGGGAATTGGCTCGACTTTATGTCCTAAAAAATTACAATGAGGCTGAACCTTTTCTTGAGTAAGTGTGCGTAGTAGGCAACAACTTGAAATAATATATTACTACAATATGAAGTTCTTTTAATTTCATAGTTACTAACCTTGAGTTTAAATTATCAATGAATATGAAAATGCCATTGATGTGCAAGGAATTACCTTTTCAGAATGGTTTGAGAATAAAGTAAGACAATTCAACAGAACCAAAATTTTCATTTTTTAACATATGTCAACGTTTTTATCTTAATGTTTGTATTTATCTCTAGGTTGTAAAGCTTTGGAATGAAGGGGATGAAAGAGTGACAGAAGAATGCGTGTGTTTAGCACGAGGTCCAATAAAAGGTGTACGTAGTTATGAAGGCTATGTGATTAATGGATTTAGGTTCCATACAAAAAAGCGTCAAAGAAAAAGAAAAACTCAAAATAGTGGTGTTGTAGTTGAAGGGGAAACTGAAAGAGGTGAAAAGGACCTTTACAGTGTGTTAAAAGAGATAATTGTGCTATAGTATGATGCCCTTAAAGACCGAACAAGTCCTAGAGTTGTATTATTCAAATGCAAATGGTTTGATGTTTATACTGAGGGCAGAGGGTTAAAAAAGGACAAGTTCGGTGCAACACTTGTTAATGTCACTCAGAGGTTACAAACAAATGAACCTTTTGCATTGGCTTACCCAGGTCGTCAAGTGTTCTATGTTGGAGTTCATAACGAACCACAATGGAGAATGGTTATCAAAATAAATTCGAGCAACTATTTTGATTTTCCTAATATTGAGGACATTGACATCATGGATGAATCATTATGGGAAAACGCAGATAATGAACCACAATAGAGAATGGTTCAAGAGGAAGTCGATGAAGAAATCCCTCTTGTTAGAAATGATGTGGAGCCAGACTTAATTGATGTGGATTTAGTGGATACTACCATTACCCAACATACTTATTTTGAAGATGAGGTGGTTGATGTGAGTGAGGATGAAGAGGATGAGTTTTCAGACAGAGAATCAGATGTGGATTCCCTTGACAGGGACCTTGAAGAGGATGATTCAGAAAGTGATAGTGATAATGAATAGGATTGCCAAGAGGTATATGCATACATTTGTTACATAAGTGTTTAACTTTGTCATAATTTTTTTTATAATGTGGATGATTAACTATGGATTATGCAGGGCAATGACGACACATGGGGGAGGCAATCAATTGCACACTTCCCAATCCCTTCTCACTTATTGACAAAAGCGCAGGGCTGACCAAGCTCTTCAAAAAGGTGCTTGTTCTTGCTTCCTTGTCCTGGTTCACATTAGGTTTTATTAAGTCAAACGAGCTAAATGAAGACGAACAAAGTATCCAATTTGGCTTACATTTTGCTCTGCTTTTAGGGGTAACTATCGATCATAATCTTCCTCAAAGTCACCAAAAAAGAATTAGAATGTCTGTGACTAGGATACTCTTATGTGCTATGATGATTCTCTATCCACAGTATATGGTTTAGGGTTCACTTTGATCAGTGTCTATCAATCATTCTATTCCCTTAATTCCTACTGCTTTTGGCTTTTGCTTTTTCTTCTTTTGTGCCATGTACCCATGTCAGGTGTTTGGTAAGAATTAGAACAGCAAAGTGGTCTCTTCTTTTGCTTTTTTTTTTTTGTTTGTTTGGGTTTGATTAAAATTGATCTCTTTGGATGGTGGGATTTAAAAGCTCAAAGGGATTTCATGCACCAATATGAAATATGGTAAACATAGTTTAGTTACGAAGCATGCAATGTACATGTCACCTTGTCTGTGTTTCGAATGAGTTCTTCATAGTTGCAAGCAAAGTATAGAAGGCTAAAGCATCGTTCCTATGTAGGTCGCAAGCGCGGGCCAACAAGAGGTCTGCAATCCCTTCGTGAACGGGAGAAAAACCCTAATGTTAAGGCTTTTGCTACAATCACAGAGGACATGCTACGCGTTGTTAGTAAAAATGTCAATCGCTTTATTGGTGAGTGCAGCAAATGGGCGAAGGAGTTCTGCCCGCTAGATGCAAGGTACCTTTTTCATAGGCACATAGAATTAATATATGTGGATCATAAAAAACATTTTTAGTTAGACCACTTGATTCATTTTCCACCACTTTGTTGTAGGAATTGGGTAAGAATGGATAAAGATGCTAGGAAAAGATTATTTGACAAAATTCAGGCAACCATGACGATGCACTGTGATAGATTGTAATGTTTTAGTCAGATTGTTTTAAACGACTCATACAAGAAAACTAAGGTTGGATACTAACGAATTGTAATGGCTACTATGTAATGAATTTGTAATATGCATATAGAGTGGAATTTTCCACCAGATGCTGAAGGCATTGATGTGGCTCGTGCTGTGGAATTGCAATGCATGATGTTGTTTAGAGGTTGGCGATATACGCTGAAGGAGGAACACTTTGCAGGAAAGACTGTAACCGAAGCAACTCCAGAAGCGCATAGAGATGAATGGAATTGGCTAGTTAACCATTGGGCTGATCCAAAGCAACAGGTTTTGTATGATCGAATTTTTTTTGAGGGGGGCAGCGCATGATCAGTGTTGATCAATATGTTTCTAAGATTACATGTTAGTACAGGCTTGGGGCTTTGCGGATGATTTTAATATATTCACTACTGCAGCATATCAGTGAAAAAAATCGGAGTAATAGGTTGAGTCAGAAGATTAAGCCTTCAAATGGTGCAAAGTCAACTGCTAGAATTTATCATGATGAGGTATGTTGACCATGTCTTATTTATCTCCTTATGATTATACATCATTAAAATTTATTAACTAAAGTTTTTATTCTGTAGATAATGCCATTGTATAATCTGGCCAAAGACTCAACACAAGGACCCACTAGAGAGCAAACTACAAAAATTCCGCAACGTCCTCCATATGTGCAGCTATGGGAGAAGACAAAGAAGTCTGCATTTTTGATCTTTTTGTACAATTACCCCCTTCTCATATATGACAAATTAGGAGCTAACATTGACACTATTTACCTCTTGTGTTTTGAACTAGGCATAAAGATGTAAAATGGGATCCTGAAGGAGAAGTGAAATATGAGGAGTTCAAGAAGTTGCATGAGGATCAGATTCAGAAGCATGGTGTTGACAATCTCTCTCTAAAGGAGGCTTATGTTGAAGTTCTCAAGGCGAAACCTGGTTATCACAGAGGACCCTAGAAGAGGTAGAAATGGAGAGGAATCCAACCACGTAAGAGTCGAACTCACCGCCCAGTTGCAGCCACTGCAACAGAAATAGGCTGCATTGCAGGGTGAACTTGGTGAGCTGAAAGCTGCCAACTTGGAGCTTAAAGCAAACATAGAGCATATGCAGAAGGAAGCTATAGAGAGAGAAAGCAAATGGAAACAAGAAGCAATTAAGAGGGAGAATAATATTAGAGAAGAGCTATTTGATCTCATAAGACTTTCTACTTCACGATAAATGGTTGAGGTAACTTTCGTTCTTTACCCCCCTTGTGTGTTTTCCTCTCCCCCCTTCTTTCTTCTTCTCTTCTTCTTCTTCTCTCTCTCATTCTCTCTTCGCTCTCTCTCCCTCTCTTTCTCTCACACATTGGGACTGCTAGGTCCTGTGGAACTGATGGTCACATGTGGAGTTGTTGATGTGCAATGGTCATCTAAACCTGTGCAATGTTTATGGCCTTGTTGTAGTTATGTATGGTTTGAAATTGTGTTCTTGCTATATCCCTTATAATTAAAGAGTCTGTGCTACTGTCAAGATGATGATATGGTAATGTGCATGTGCTGAGCTGGTCTTATGTTACTGTTCTCTTGATCGGATGTTTATCGGATGTGAGCTGGGCTTGTGGTCTTGTTGTGCTGTCTTCTGGTCTTGTCTTGTGGTCATCTAAACCTATGCAATGTAAATGTTTATTGAATGTGTGTAATGTTATTGACCTACAGTTACCTACTTTAATAAGATTGGCAAGTCCAACACATGCTAGCTTGTTGAATAGCCAATAAAACAGGCATTCACCTTACTTTTAATGATGGTAGTATCTTTATATTTCTGTTACTTTTCACTACCATTTCCAAATGTACAGCACTTTATATTGCACATCCCATGGTTATTGAATTATGTGCTTTCCTAATCTTTATAAATTGTTTGAAATTCTATGCTCCTGTTGTGGCTACTGTTGTTCTCTATCTATTTCTTATTATGTAAACATGTCCCAGCATCCATGACCATATGAGTGCTTTCCACAAATCACATATAAGGTTAACTTGATCTTCCAGACGTCTCAGAAGTGAATGTTATTCTTTCTTGAGGTTAACAGCTGCTTATAGTAAAAGATACCTGTAGCCCCAAAACCTTAATCAGCACCCTATATTTTCCGAGTCACAAAAAGATTTTGTAGCTCAACATGATCCTGAATAGCAGTATAAATATGCAAGAGACAGTACTATCAGTACTATCAGTAGAAAAGCACTACAATTCTAGCTGCCAATTTATTATGCTAGACTATGATCCAATTGCTAGGAATTTTGTTTGGAGTAGTAATGTAATATAATTTACCTTGTTGAAGACAAACTCATAGTTTAATTTATTGTGGGTTGCTGCTAGCTTGGCCTATTGGTATCAGTAAGCTTCAATCATGGGATATCATATCATTTTGCCTTGGTATTTCTTGTTTTATATGACAGAACCTGCAAGAGGTATTTTGGATATGATATTGGTTTGGTTTATTTTATCTATGACCTTGTAATTTATTGTTTGGTTGGTTATATTTTAGGCTTTCATCAATTCTCTTTGCCTATTAGTCTTATTAATTGAGGAAAATTAAGATCAAAGTAATGGAAGTGTTAGGACTCACGTATCTAGAATCAATAAGATGCAAAGGCTTGTGTATTTTCATGTTACCCTCCTTTTGTTGACCATGGCTTTTTGTTTTTTTAGGATCAGTTGGCTTCACTTTTGGTAAGAAAAAGCTATCCAGGGATATATCATTCATTTTGCACACAGCAACAAGAAGCTTGGCAGTGAACTTTTGATTTTGTACATTTTGGAGGTCGGGTATATATGTATTTTGGATATCTTTCATATATACTGGAAAACCATTATGGTTTTACAAAATCTTATCAATGTTAGAAGCTCCTCTCCTCTAAACCTAGCTATGTGATTGGAATGTGTATGTAAATGTTCTCTTTGCTAATTTCTGAAGGACAATTACGTTTTAATATTTCATGTTATTTTATATGGTTTTCTATAAATTTAGGTTGTGCATCTCCTCCAAGGTTGTAATAATAATATTAAAATACTGTTTGAATCGATTATTGCTACCCTTTTTAGCCCTAACCCCACAAAAAAAAGAGAGGAATTTGGCACAAAAAATTTTTGTCGCACATGGGCACATACAATGTGGCCATATATGAACATAGCCAACCAAAGACCACGAAAAATAAGCATGGCCCCCATCGTAGAAAATGCACACAAAGCAAGAACTAAAGCCCATTACGCATATGGCTATGGTATTTTTTGTGGTCCCCAGAACAGAAAAGCGACGAAAACTTTACATTTCGAGGTGCATCCCAGGACCACGGTGTCAAAAGCTTTTGTGGCCTAATCTGCGGAAGATGAATGTCGAGATCAAAATTTGACGCCCAAACAATGGGCGTCGCGGTTTAAACGCCGAACTCCCCATAAAACTGTTTTCATCGCCCAGGTAATAAGGCCATGAAATTATTACTATGGGCCACGAAATTGTGCGTGGCCCAATGCATTTTGTTTTGTAGTGGCAGTATTGCCTCAAGGGGTAGCACCCAGTGGCACATGCCTCAAAGGATACTTGTCATGCTTCGATCTTTTGTTTTTTCTTATTTGTTGCTTTTTTCTTCTTTTTTAAATGTGAAATGCACACAAAAACAAAATAAATCGCGTACAGAGATAAGTGGGAGAGCCAATCATGGAAAGCTGAGACCCTGAGATAATAATAATGGTCTAAATAAGGACTGGATTGCACAGCTAGAATGAACTATTGTGGTTAGAATTGGAGCTTAGAGTGACTCACTTGGGACAAAAATCTATCATGCACATCATAGTTATATACAAGCCAATAACCAAGGTACAAAGGGCCAAAGCTGATCAAAATAGTGCAAAACTCCCCTAAGACAAGTGAGAAACATAAAATCCTTTTGTTTTTGAAAAATTTTCCTCTTTTTATTCAAAAGATTGAAGCATGACTTCTCCTCCCCCACATCTGGATCTCACAATGTCCTCATTGATAGCGAAGGAGCTACCACATCAACAAGACATATATGTACAGAAAACAATCCTAAAATAATATATAAAAACAAAACACAAACATAAAAAAGGAAAAGAAAAACAAAACAAAAGTATATACAAAACAAAAATAAAGAAAGACAAAAGAGGGAACCAATTTACTAGGTTAGGTGCTGCGTATACCTAAACTACTACCTCCCTAAGATGATGCTTCGGAAGGTTAGAGGAGCATCAGCCACTCTTCATCTTAAGATCCAAGCCACCAATTTAGATGCCGTCAAAGCTCCTATGAGCTTATCGAATACCTGAGCATGTAACTCAGATGAATGTAAGCAAGAGCACCCAAACATGAATCTAGGAATGATAAGAAGTGCTCTCCTAAACTTATCAAATGATGTGAAACAATCGGTAGAATAATCGAATGCGATAGTTAACATGATTTTTCTAGGCATGTCCTTTAGGTACAGATTATAAGGTTCAAATGAGGGGTCATACCCTCTAAAAATACCTAGAGACTCAAAATAGTCAACCTCACTCCCCTCAAGCGCTATTTGAGAATTAATTGGTGATAAATATAACACTCAAGGGAAGGGGAGGATTGTGAACATAAAGGAGAAGCATGGAAAATATCAAGGGGATCAGGGGATACATAGTCAATAAGATTAGGACTAGGTAAAATTGCAACCATGACATCCACACATGACCTTCATAGGAGAGTCTCATCGAAATCATGCACCTCAATAAAAACATCATCTGACTCACAATGTATATCATCCTCATCAACACTAGCATCAACACAAAATGTCCCACCTACCTTCAAATCTATTGACTGAGCTAAAGGGAAAGGTGGATTAAGAAAGGTCATGAGAAATGGAGTGTTGTTCCTAAGGTTGCTAGGTAAGGATGAAGCAACAAGGGGTAAAATAGTCAAGGGAGGATCAAGTGCTTCCTCTAGCTCAGACTCTAGAGTAAGAAAAGATACACCATTATACAAATTAACATCAAGTTTAGGGGAACAAACCCTAAGGTTGGTCTTATATGATAGGTCATACTCGCTCATACAATTAGCAAACTTAACTTGTTGATCATTCATTATTTCTGTTATGTTGGCAAGCCTAGCAAAGCATCGGCAGAAATATGATAATGACAGGAATTACTGTCATGGCCAGAATAATGGCAAATCTCATACGCAAAAGGGGCATGATGAGCGATGCAGGGGGATGGGGTGCAAGCATTAGCACAACTAGTCTCAAACTTATAAGTATCCCGAGACAACCACTCAAGCAAATCTCAAGCTTCATCAATATTTCTAGTGCAAAAATCCCATTGCTATAAAAGGGCACGAATTTTACCATTCACACCCTCATAGACTATATTCAAAATTTTCCACTTCTCCAAGTAATAATCACAATGATCAAGAAAAATATGTAATCTGTCATAGTATCTCCAAAATAATTCATGCTCACACTGAGGAAAGTGGAAAGTTGACTTTTTTTCCATTTTTTTTTATTTTTTTTGTTTTTTTCCCCTCAAAAAAAAGCCTAGTCTCAAATACTCAAGTGTGCTCTGTTATTGAAAAATGCTCACCTCCCTACCAATGACGCCAAAAACTTGTTGTCTTAAATTTATACCACAAGCGCACGGCGTAGCTGTAGCTAGCAACCGGCGATTACGGGTCGACTTCACAGGAAACTTGTTTCTAATCACCAAATTCGACTTACAGCACTCAATTTAGACAAAAGTCCACTTAAGTTCAGTGATACTAGATAGCAGTACTATTCTGTTAAAGACTAATGAATTTGTCTAATTCTATAATGACAAAGGTCCTAGATTGGGATTCACCACACTATTACACTATATGACTCATAAAGCAAATCGTGCAAGCCTACCCATGAAAGTAATTGAAGTGGAAGAGATTACAATTTAAAGTGCATCCATGCCTTCTCTTGAAGGTCAATAGACTGACTAAATTAATCCTAGTTATCTATTTTCATGAAACTAGGATTATCAGAGTCACAAGATTGAGTAGTCAAATATTCCCTATTGAAACCCTAACTGTTTTCATGTCAGGAAGATCAATCGCTCACGAAGTCACACTAGATAAAAGATTCAACTTTCGGTGATCTCCTAAACCCTAATTGAGAGTAATGAATAAATCTCTCTCAAATAATTTAACAAATACTTGGCATACTAGGCGAGATTTCAAATCACAAACATAGGCATCATTCACAAAAACCTAGTGCATGATTCAATTTCATATAATAGGGGCTACTCCCAATCCAAAACTTATAATTTAACCTCTAATCATATCGATAATCATGAAGAAGAATAAAAATTTGGAAAACATCACTAAAGGTGCAAGCTTTAATCGAGATCGTAAGAGAAAAGAGAAAGAAATGTACTCCAATTGATTGCTAAGAGCGATCCCATAACTACTACTGAATTAAACTCTTAAATCTAATCACTAAAAGTTTGTGAAAATACTCAGAATCTAGAAAGCTAAAGGTCTCCCCTCTCGAATGCTCTCAAGAAGTTGCAAGATAGATTATAAAAAACCCGGAGAAACAAATTAAGTCGCAAGAGAAAAAACCATGGCTAGGTCATGCCCTTTCGCATGGGGGCACCGTGCTGTTTCTCTGGATCTCTACTGCTGGGATTTTGGCATGGCATGACCGGGCTTCATTGTAGGGGGTCCCCATGCCGATCCTCTAGATCCAGCCGACCATTTCCTTAGCTTGAAATTTGACTTCTTGGCCCTCCTTTCAACCAATATTTGTTGGTTTTCTCCTTCTCTTCTAATAGGAACTCTTGCAAACATGAAACATCATATATGAGCAAATTCAGGGTAAAGGGGACCAAGTTGACCCTTTGACTTTGGGGTTTAACGCAAAATTCATGATAGAAAAGGGTCAAATATGGGTTCAAAAGAGGTCGAAAATGGAGGTTTATCATCCATGAACTCCCAAACAAAAATATACAACTTACTCTTATTTGCTCTTTCTTACTCTTACTCTTGCTTATTCGTATTTACTCTTGCTCTTCTAACTTACTCTCCTCCCAAAGGACCCTAAAATCCATTTGTTTCAATTTCACTTAATCATGCACATAGCTATGAGGGAGGAATGGGGGTTGATCGCTAGGTTTCTTGTTCTTGGTCGGTGGCTCGATCATCATCAGCGTCGTCCTTTGTTTGGCATACTTCGTTCACACTTAATCAGTGGTCTACTGTGCATCATCGGTACAAGTGGCAATCAATCGCCTTCTTCATCATCAAATAGTTGTTGAAATCCACTAGTCCAGACTTGCTCACAGTAAGTTTCAATGTCCTTATGTGTATCTCAATTATGGCAACTGAGATGAATTGTTCTATAAATTTCATGGTTTAAAATCTGATGTCTTGTCCTTATCTTCCTCTATTGTTTGGCTTAATTAGAAGCAATGAAATTCTTGAATTCTTCTTGCTAATCATTAGGAGACGCTTACACATGCACTGGGACTTAGATTTAATGCTCTATTTAATTCTAATAATTAAATATAATTTTTTTTTCTATATTTGAAGTGTTGTTCATCACAACATAGCAAAATTGTTATTGTTTACTAAGTGTCCTAAATGTCTCTGTTTCTTTCGTTCCTAGACTAACATCTAATTAGTGGCCAATGTATAAACCTTCTAAGTTCAATTAAAATCTATCTTAGGCACACCAAACATTAGAAGTTGTCCTTAAAACTCCCAAGAAAAGACCCTATAATACCCAGCCACAGTATATGGACATGAGTGACACAACCTACATATATATTTAAGATGGTTTAATTACTAAGCTAATTGGAAAAATAGGGACTAAGCACCAAGCCAATTATACAAATAGAAAAATTCCATTGTTAGAAAACGAGAGTAACTAACAGTTGAAATGGTCTACGGTTAGAAAACAACTATAAGTTAATAGGTTGAAGTGCCCACCCCATTGAAATCAACCTCACTATTTCCTTATCAAAAAGTGTTAGGAACTCATGTAGCAAGAGCAATGCAACGTATCCATTTATTTCCTCTGCCTAAATTTTGCTTGTCATCTGGCCATTTCTTTTTGAGGGTAACAATTGAAATCATATTTTGTGAGAGTGTTAGCTTAATCTTTTGATCATAAGCTTCATGTTACATATAATGGATTATATGCATTTTGTTACTCACAGTTATTCACATATTGATATATGTGTGTGTTAATGGAATCAATTATTATGGAGTTAAAAACTGATAAACTCAATTGATTAACCAAGGTTGAATCAGTTTGTAGTATCTCGTCATCTAGCTTTAGCAGCAGGCTTGGTGTTGTTAATTTGTCAATCCATGTTAAATTTTTATATCAATTAGGCTTCTAACAAACGAGTCATGTATACAAACTCAAATGAGGTTCCAACCCAAAACCAATTAGCAATAGGTGGAGTAACTTACAAGTTTATATACATACTCAAACCCTTTAATATTATCAAAGTAGGACAACCCACTTTGATATTCTGATAATCAATTATTGAATTTTCTACATTGGCATTTCAATTGTGGATCTTGCATAGTGAGTTCACAAGCTTTGAACCTGATATCTCTTTTAGTGCCTATGTGTGATCTAGTTGTATATTGGATTGGCTTAAATACATTCATCTTCTTGCTTTAATTAATCTTTTTTGGGTATTGCAATGGCAAAGTAGTTCTTGGAATGTCTATAGACTCGATTTTGATCTTGTGGGCAGCATAACCTCTAAAGCTCTATGAAAATCTAAATAATGGGTAAAGTAGTAGTTGACAGAGATATCAATTATATAGTGGCATGTGATCTATGGACGAATGTTTGGATTATATAGCTTGTGGACTACCTCTTTATATGCTTTTCTGATTTTTTTTAAACCTCACTCACATGTATTTGATGGTAAATTTTCAATCATTTAGCACAATTGTGGGAATGTCCTAAATCATTATGTATAAATGTACTCACGAACTTGAGTTATAGGCTAAAGAAATGGAATATTTAGTTGAAGTTTTGAGTAAATGGTGGTGACGCAAACTAAGTAAATGACTCCAAGGAATACAACAACTAATAGTAGAAAATAGTGGGGAGAAGGGGACCAGTTTAAGAAGGATGAGTCAGAAAAGCAAAGCTAGCCAAGAGTCTAGGGAAAGAAAGAAGATAATTAATTATGAACAGGAATTGTCCCATATTGTGACAGTGTCGAAAAGACATAATAGATGAAAGCTGATGTTTCCCTTCCCTGTTCATTCGCCTGGTTTTAGGTTGTACAAGAGTTTTTGAAATCTTAGAATGACAAACAGGCTTAGAAGAAATAATGTGTACTTTGTAATAAAAAACTATTATGACAAGCAAAATGATGGGATAAGATACTTGAATTAGGAATGGGCACAACATTTGGAAGTGGCCTTTTTATTCTTGCCAATCACATTATAGATCAGTCAAAGAAAGTTAAAAGTACCCAAAACACATTAAGAAAAGAAAAACGAAAGGAGGCGGCCGATCTAAAATTTGACATGAATCATTGGACCCTAAATATTATGATAAAATAATCGACAAGTAGAAATGATAGTACACATTATAACAAGTAAGATGATGGGTTAAGATACCTGAATTGGGAGTAAGCACAAAATTTGAGGCTGGCATTTTTATTGTGTGCAAATATACACAAGATTGATTAGATAAAATAAGAGTCATTAGAAAAAGAAAAAGGAGAGGATGGGTATTATTATAAGTACTATTAGGACTATAATTTATAGTGTAGAGAATCAAGCAAAGCTCATAGTAGTTTATTAGCTAATATCCTATCTTCATGTCGCTTAACTAACAATGCTGTTTAAAAATAAAATAGTATTATTAAAACAATGTAACTTATAAATCTCAAAATCTAAGCAAACTTTGTCAGCTTCAAAATCTATCTACATACATCATAGTGATATAATGTGAATTGAATAACTAACTAAACTAACGCATAATATTCGTAGGTTTCTCATCATCTACCAAGTGATCTTAGTTTAGCTAATGATTTTGGGTCACTCAATAAATATCCCTCCTTATGAATGCATATGTTCTCCAAAGTTGCTTGTAATGGGTTCAAGTTACAAATCAGTAAAGTGGACAAGAATTCTCTAACTCAGAATTGTGGTGTTCTTATTAATGCAACATCTAGTAAAGGTGACATCAGTTGTGATGGTGTCTTGTTAGAAATCCTAGAATTGGGTTATTACCAAGGGAGGAATGTTTTTTGTTTTGATGTGATTGGATGGATCCCATCAAAGGTTTAAATAGGAATAGTTTGGATTTATGAGGGTAAATTTGAAGGCATTATGGAAAAATGATGAATTTTTTGGGTCGGCATCTTAAGCATAGCAAGTATTTTACACTCCAGATCCCAAAGAAAAAAACTGGGATTTTGTGGCAACTACTAAGCCAAGAGATCTATTCGATATGGAACAAGAGAATATACCTACAATAGATTCTGATTTACCTATAATGTTAACCGACATTGCTGTAGATGAAAATGATGTTGATGAGCGTGTGGAAGATCTTGAGCCTGCCATAGTTGAGGTGGACTTCTACCAGCTTCACGAGACCATTTCGGTCTAAGACTCAACGTGATAAGCGTACATCTAATGACAATAGTAGTTGTGACAAAGACAAAACTCTAGATGATTATGAAAGTACACATTTGAAATAGAATATTTGCCTAATTTAATAGTTTTATGATGTTATGGTTTGTATATGGTTGCATCTAATTTTCTAAATTATGTTGAAACTAATATCCAATATTTTATTTATTTGACATATTTATTTGTCATAGGACATAATAATGTCAAATCCAAGAGATGTTGGGAGAAATAGTTCAATTAAGATGTCCCAAGTCCCAACTAAAGGTATTAACTCAGCTTATTATTACATGTTATTACATGTTAATCTTCTATACCGTTTTTGAAATTGCATTTCAGATTATGATTTTGTACTAGGGTGCTATGAGAGCTTTAGAAAATGTCAAAATTGAAGCTGAGCAACCAATGGACAATACTCCCCCTTGATCACCAAAGGTTCGATGTGCTATTTCCCAATCGAACTCATCATTGAATCAAGGTGTGTACAATTTTTGCTCAATGTATTTACGAGTTCTATTTATCTATCATTGTTCTTTTTC
Source organism: Carnegiea gigantea (assembly GCA_029747015.1). Classification (NCBI taxonomy): domain Eukaryota; kingdom Viridiplantae; phylum Streptophyta; class Magnoliopsida; order Caryophyllales; family Cactaceae; genus Carnegiea; species Carnegiea gigantea. The sequence continues at coordinate 671,598 of JAKOGI010000257.1, read as the reverse complement.
TTATTATGATCTTTATTATTATTGCATGGATTGCATATTGAATAATAACGTTCCATTGGAGCCCAAGATTTACAAAAATAGTAAAACAAGGAAACACCTCCAAAGATCCCATAATTGGTACTAATAGTGTTGTGGACCCATCAACTAATGAGAAAGGCAAGAAATAGTTATTAAAACTTGTCATATTATACAATTTACTAAATTTAATTCCAAATTGATTATTTTTTATTTGATTACAAGCTCGCAATCCTACACGTGCTTATTCGATTTGGAGGAGGAGAGAGAATGATCCTTATACATTGCCCGCTAAAAATCAACTAGATACTGGGAAAAATGTACTCATGTGACTTTTTTTATTTGTTATTATTTTTTTCACTACGAATTCTAATTCATGTTTTTTTTTGCACTCAACAGTATTAGTCTGTCAAAGCCTAAGGCTTTTGAAAGGAGCAATGGAAGAAAACTACTGTAGACGTCCTATAAATGGTACTCATGGTATGGTGCATTCGTTATCATCATCCAAAAGAAGTGGTAACCTAAGAAGAATTTTCACACGCCATATTCAACTAATATTATATTGCTTACTAAATTCACTTATGAATTAATTATTCTCTAGCCATGTAGATTCTTGCAATCCAAGGCATGACTATCAATTTTGGAGAAGAACAAAGCTCCTTCTGAATCATATGCTGCAAATTAAGTTGATGCCTGTGATCATATGAATACTTTTAGCACTCCTAATGATTAGCAAATTTTGCTCACTACTTCATTTGTAAATTGATTTTTTTTTCTAGCCCAATCAAATTCTCATAATCCAAGGCATGATTATCCCACTCAAAAGGAGAAAGGATAATGATACTTCTATATTATTTGCCATAAACCAATCAGATCGGTACACATATCTTGAGAACCCTTTGTTCATCACAAAAAAACGTGCACATGAAACCCAACTTTAAGAAGGAGAGGAATGGGGCACCAGCATATCTCCAGAAGAAGAGAATCATGATATGTTGGATGCTTAGGGAAACAGCAGTAAGGCAACTGGTATGAGTTAAGATAAGATTGCGATTTTGATACTAGCCAGGTTTTACAAGCATCTTGGATTGAGCTTTTGAACCTTGATGTCTCGTGCTAGAGACTAAAAGTAGAACTTCATGTCTGTAAGGGTGTTTTTTTAATTTTTAGTTAAATGTAGAATCAGAAGAAGAATTATAGCAAGAAAATAGTAGCAAAGTAGTAAAGTAGAATTTTTGATATTTTTTGAAGTGATTTTTTGTGGAACCTTCTATACGAAAAGAGTAATTACTACTATTTCTAACAACTATTATGTCCTGACCATCTTCGCCTCTCCCATTTTTGTTGTGTTTTTTTCACGTCACTTCATGTTCTAAGCAACGTTTTCGTAGTTTTGCCAATTTTGTTGCATAGGTACTACTAATTTAAGGTTTGGTATTTTTTGATAATGTTCTCGTTGTTTGTAACCATTGCTAATTTTTCTTTATTTGTCTTCTGGTGCAAATGAAAAATAGCCGGGGATCTCATCATGAACACCACAAAGAAGTATGGGTGCAACAAACTAAAGCCACAAAAGGAACCTACACACACACACACATACATACATACATACATATATATATATATATATATATATATATATATATATATATATATATATATATATATATATATATATATATATATATATATATATATATTAGTGAATAACAATGGCCAACCAGATAATAATTAAGCAAGGAAATTGTCTTTATTGGTGTCCTTTTAAGGAATCCAAGGGTCATGCCAAATAATTGCATGAACTTTAGAAAAATTGATGAAGGCATAACAGAGCATATCTAGAATATTATGCAAGTATAGAATACTAAATTTAGTGGTGATATGTTCATTTATCTCAAATTTAGCAATATCTTTGTGCAAGTATACAATTTATTTTATTTTTCAAAACTTACATGCATGAAGTAGGGGCCATTTAAATTCCCTGAAGGAAAAGAGTGGAGACAATGGTTCAAGGAGACATTAGATGCCAATTTAAGGTGGAACAAGTGCACATTAAATAGGGAGAAATTCAATGGGAAATCTATTGAAGAATCTCTAAATTCTAGACCACCAATTGTTCCTATGGACAAATGAGAAATGCAATTCAATTTTTGGCATCTAATCTAGGGCGAGTAAATGGTATTTGCGTATGTTTGATGAATAATATTATACATTTGAATATAATACCATAATTGTGAATTTAATTTAAGTTCGAACAGAGTGAAATTTGAAAAATTGAGCTACTTATGAAATGTCTCACTATGTTGGAAGTAAGAGCTCCACAAGGCTATGTATGGAAATGAAAACTCCTTCTACTTTTCATTTCATATAAGCTAGTATTTCAAATAAGTTTCTAATTACATCAACTACACCTTCAATGTGATGGCCATATATACTTTAATATTTGTCTTTTTAAAACATAGACAAAAGATGGCAAGGAACCGGATACGATTGAGTTATTTAAGGCTTCCCATAAATCAAAACGACTAGAAACCAAGCTTGACAATGCTTCTGCTGCAGCACCTGTAGGTTACTTGTTACCCTTTTTTCTTTGACTGTTTCTTCTTCATTTTTTCCTATCTTTTCTATGTGTGTCTTGCTTATTTTTTTCAATTAGTTCTTTGTCAATTTTATTGTTGTTTCTGTAATATTTATATTGTTTCTCTATCATGTATCAAGGTTGTCACTTGCTAATTTTCATTTGATTGATCATTACATCTAGTTTTTGATGCTTTTTCCTGTTGTATTTGTTAATGTGCCTAACAGCACATGAACACGCTTTATTGTAGGCATAGCCCATCTGTGTTTCTCCTATGTTCTCCATTGACTATGTTCTATCCCAGCATCTTATGTAATGAAATTGAACCCGGAAAGTTTAAAATGATTGTGTTAGCTTCCTTAGGCTTATAATATATTTTATTAATATGTTTTGATGAAAGACAAAAAGGAGTTGATCTATTAATATATATATATATATCATGTTATATTTAGACCTACCTTAGTGTTTTTATTACTTGAATATGTTATGATTATAAGTAGATATTGACATGATTGATTTTATCTTGGAGATAATTTAATATTCAAATTTGAATATGTGATCTTTATGTTCAAATTTGAATACTAATTCTTGAGATAATATTATGATTCTCTATCTATCAATATCTTTAAAAATGTTAAGATTTTCCTAATTATATTGAATGACTATTGTTGCTAAAAATGAGCATCTAGATGATCCTCTTAGAAGGTCTTTAGCCCAAAACAAGGCAAGTAGCTGTTGGAAATCAAGGTGATAAACATTACGCAAAGCTGCAGATTTTAAGGGCTTAAAAGACGGATCTCAAGACCTTGAAATTATATTGAAGATTATCCTTCCTTTTTTAAGGCAACGGTCACTTTTCTAATGATCTTCCAACCTCTCCAACATCATCGCCTATAAATAGGAGACATTTGCAGTTGAAGATAATAGAAGAAAGAGAGCTACACTTGCAAATAAAAAAGAAGATGTGGAGAGAACTTGTTACATTGAGCTTATATTGGTATATCTATTGTGTTTATTTACTCCTTGTTATAAAGTGTATCTTGTTATCTTTCTTTTTGTTGGGTTGGGTCGATAAGTTGGAAGGCCAACTACTTAGGTACAGTTGATGAATAACACGTACATTGGGACATCTAGAGTTGTAGGGTCAACTTTTAGGTTCTATGATTAGTGAATCATGTGTAATCAACCGACCTAATGAAAGAAGGAGATTCAAAATCCCATCAACAAGGGGCGCCCGTGGCTAGAGGCTAGGCTTCGCCAAACCTCTATAAATTACGTGTTTTGTCCACAATTATTTTTCTACATTTCTATTTTGATTATTTTGTGAGTTTGATCATCACGTTATTAAATCCCTCTAGCATGATTTAACAAGCCAAATCAGGCCAACAATTAAGTATTTGGAAAGTTTTTGCGTTATATCATTCAAAACTATATTGATATGCTATTTTTATTGGATTTTGCCTTTCATCCAAAAGGAGGAGATTGTTAGCTTCCTTAAGCTTACAATTGTTTTATTAATATGTTCTTATGAAAGACAAGAAGGAGTTGGTCTATCGGTATATATATCACGTTATGTTTGGACCTACCTTAGTGTTTCTATTACTTAAATATGTAATGATTATAAATAGATATTGATATGATTGATTTTATCTTTGATATAGTTTAAATTTGAATATGTGATCTTCATATTCAAATTTGAATACTAAATCTTGAGATAATATTATGATTCTCTATATGTCAATATCTTTGAAAATGTTAAGATTTGTCTAGTTATAATAATCTCCTTTGAGCTTATATTTTGAAAGATTATGCTGCTAAAAATCAGCTTCTAGATAATTCTCTTGACAAGATCTTCAGCTCAAAATAAGACAAGTAGCCATTGGAAATGAAAGGGTAAACATTGAGTAAAACTGCAGATTTCAAGGGCTTAAAATTTGGACTTGAAGGCCTTAAAATGATATGGAAGATCAACCTTCCTTGTCTGATGCAATGGCCACCATCCAAATATTCCTCCAACCTCTCTAACATCATTACCTATGAATAGGGAGGCATTTGTAGCTGAAGATGATAGAACAAAAAGAGCTACATTTGCAAAATCAAGAAGCAGACGTTAAGAGATGCATCGAGCTTACATTGGCATGTCCATTTTGTTCATTTACTTCTTGTTGTAAAGTGTATTTTATGATCTTTCTTTGTATTGAATTGGGTTGATTAGTCGGAGGGTCGACTACCCAAGTACGGTTGGGGAGCAATGCGTATATTTGGACACCTAGAGTTGTAGGATCAATGTGTAGATTGTATGATTAGTGAATCGTGTGTAATCGACTAGCCTAATAAAAAACAAAGGTTCTAAATTCCATCAGCGAGGGCCGCCCATGGGTAGAGGTCTAGGCATAGCCGAACCTTTATAAATAGCTTGTTTTGTCCATAATTATTTTTCTACATTTTTATTTTGATTATTTTATGACTTTGATCATCACACTATTCACCTCCTCTAGGGTGATTTAACTAGCCAGATTAGGACAACAGATTGATCTTCAGAGCAGGGGCTATTATTTTAAGACTTGACCATCTGTAGCCAGATCAATGGCTAGTTTATTAAATGCTTCTATCAATTGTCCTCCATTATTTGATGGATTTCTCTTTGGAAGTGCGGGATCAAATCAGTTATGAGATCTATTGATTTTGATTTTTGGGACATCATTTTGAATGGTCCTTTTGTACCAAATTGGAGATGAAATGATGGAAGTACTGTTGTCAAGCCAAAGAGTGAATCCACTCAAGATGACCATGAGATGCTTAAGAAAAATTTTAGAGATTTATATATTTTTCAATGTGCTGTAAATGACAAAATATTTAATCATGTTTGCTATTGTGAGATAGCTAAAGATCTTTCGGGAAAACTCACGTTACTATACGAAGAAACAAGGTAGGAGCATCCCAATTCATCATGAAGTGACAATATACTTAAGAACTTTAGTGTCGAAAAAGAGATTACTCATCTTTGTCTAATGGCAAATGATGAAGTAAAAGATCGGGATGCAAGCGACAATCATGATAATGAACCTTGCACAAGCTATGATGAAGAAGAAGAAGAGGAAATAGAATATGACATTCTGAATGAGGTATATGGCTCTCTTCGCAATTATTCAAAACGTAAGTTAATAAAAGTCTTACTTTATTATATTAGATGTCAAGAAAACGCATTTCATAAAATTGAAGATTTGAAGAAAAAGAATTTTGAATTGTCTCAAGAAAATGTTGAATTTCAAAAGTCAAATGATTTAGTGTCTAATGATTTAAAAAGTTTTCAAGAGAAAGTTGTCTTCCTTGGGAAAGAAAAATATGAACTCCAAGTGAAGTGTGCCGATCTTGAAACAATTATCATGAAATTTTCAAAAGAGAAGAGAATTTAAAGAAAATTCTTGGCATACAAAAAGTATCATTTAACAACGCAGGAATTGATTTTAATCCATTCAATAAAAAGAAGTGTTATAAAAACTTCTTTGTTAAATCAAATTACTACGAATGTAAGAATTCTATTACTATAACATGTTCAGCCCCTAATGCCAGGAGCATCACGCTTTCTTAACTTTTTATTTAAAATTTTGGGGCGAAATGGACAGAGTTTTCCCTAAAAACTGAACGTTTCCACGCTAAAAGTCTTACAATAAACCCTTGCAAATCAACGGAAGTATAAAACATTTAAAAGAAGCTCAACGTCTACACACCGAAGTTCATAATTCAATGAGCCACTCGCTCGGAGTACACCAAACAGAATAGTTCATTAATAAAGAAAAAATAAAAGATACAACTCAACCGTTCACACAACCGGAGTATTGGGGTTTGCATCCCAAATCATAACTAACTTTAACCAAGAAAACATCTACATAATTAGATGGTTGGCTCATAAGGCCATACGAAGCGACCTTCATACCATATGCATTACATGAACTAGAATAATTGTTTACAAACATTTACAAACTAAGAATACTTTACATGACTTCATTAAAGACATAAGTTCCCTTCAAATGGGCACACATGACACCTTGCAAGCAAGAATAGATTCCATTTTGACATAGCTGACTCAACTTCTTCCTATCATAAAGAAAACCTAGGGAAAAAAGGGGAAAGAGTAGTGGGATGAGCAACCACATGCTCAATGAGTGTCCTCCGACCCCCTTACAGCCAAAACCGTTGGAGGCAAGAATATCTTTAATAGTCACATGTCACGTATTCATACTTTACTATAATATTAGGCATTCGTAAAGTCCTTATGGAAGGGTTACTAAACATAAACTTCATTTCAGCCACTCAGACATATTTCTAGGTCCCTCAATGACTAAGTTCCTTTACTAACAAGCAGTTAAGCACGTAAGTAAGCATCGAGGGCTAAGCATAGGGATTTTTCTTTTTATAACATAACCTTTTAGCATTCCATCTAAACTATACATGAAACATCATTCATATGATGTGCACATAAGGTTATCTCTTTTCATAATCATACTTTTCTTGGCATTTTATTCATATGGTATACATAAGGCGCACACAAATTTCAAGTCTCATTCAAATCTCATTCATAGGGTATGCATGAAATATGATCATATGGCTTTCTTTTTCATGATCGTATCTTACTTAGCATCTCATTCAGAAGTTATACCTAGAATATTCACATAAAGCTTTATTTTCATTAGCATACTTTACTTAGATCTCATTCATATGATATGCACAAGCATCTTTCTTTCTTCTTGTGAAAACACTTTGCTTAGCCTTACTTGAAATCCCATTCACATTTCATTCATAAGAAAAGCACAGGGCATGCACAGAAAACTTTTTTTCTTTTCTTGAAAATACTTTGCTTAGCCTCTTGAGGCCCATGAAAACTCTTTTCTTAGCCTCTTTGGGGCTCATTCTCATTAAAGGAAATCTCTTTCGTATTTGTCGCATAATGACCCTTATAACTTTTCACATTTCATTCAACTGGCCTCTTAATAGCCCTTGAAACTTTCTTTCTTCTGAAATACTTAAAATGGCAAAATACCAACTGCTTTTCTTTACTTATTAGGAAAATACATCTGGCATAAGATCATTACAGGGTGCTGATTGGGTGAAATCTATTCTTAACCCAATAGTAAGACCTAACGCTCACGCTTAAGTTCTTACTCTTAGGACGGCTACATATAACATATCGGACCATTACCCTCGTCAGGGTCTTCTAGGGTCTCCTAGTACCAGGACTTATCCCCTAGGCTAACACAATCATTCATAACATATTGTCTGAAGCACATTATCTTAGCCACTTGAAAGCGTATGGGTCATAACGACTAATAATTTTGCTGTCTCTCACAGTAAAATCTTTTTTTCACACATCGCACTTTCTTTTCAATCAAATTCTTTAGGGATTCCCTCGTTCAAGCGAGTTCACTCCTAAAACGAAGTTCGTATGGCTAAAATAGGCCATTGATTGCTAATAATCATGGCTATTATTGTTTTGAAATACGAGAAACATCCTTTTTTAAAACAATACCTTCACACGCATAATGCATCTTAATAACATAAAAGGGGAGGGATTTGCACGTATTACATTCAAGCACTTCATAATCATTTCAACAACATAATGAGCGACACATGGCTTCGCAATCCACACGGTTGCGGTTAATTCACAGCCCAGGCTCCCTCCTCACAAGCACTGTACCACAAAGAACCTCGAACCACCCATAGTTCTACCTCAAACCATCGAACTACTATCTCGGTTTTCAATTTAGTAATCATAACATATTATCATGCAAGCTTATAAAGGGATGTGTAATAGGGTTTATGCACTTACCTGGGCAAGCAGCACCATCCAGCGGTGCATTATAGCATATATAAACACATACACATATATATCTATATCGCATCAACTTGAAGCAGGCACTTAATGAACCGTATTAAACTAACAAGGCATGAAACTCGATTACATTCATGACTTACGTTTAGGAATTAAGCATGTTATACCCATGTTATTTTAAATTTCTATTCAGGCATAAAATAACTAGTTAGGTAACATCGATTCAAGGGTTTCGTTTATTGTATCGAAGTTACTATTTAGGCCTAATTAAGCCAAGTAAGCCTCACATGAATCAAGGCGTTCGTTCATTATATTGAAATTACTAATCAGGCATACATTAACCAATTAGGCAAACATCGAATCAAGGGTTCCGTTCATCATATCAAAGTTACTATTCAAACCTAATTAAACCAACTGAGCATAATATGAATCAAGGTATTCGTTTATTATATCGAAGTTACTATTCGAACCCATTTAAGTCATTTAAGCATAATACGATTCTAGGCATTCATTTATTATATCGAAGTTACTATCCAAGTCAACCCTTCAGGCATGCATTAACTGAATTCAATTGAATCGCACCTAAACATGCATAACTCATTTCGAACTATATTTTTAGGCATGTAATAACTGAATTTACTTGAATTGAATCTAAACATACATAACTCATTTCGAACTAAGTTTTCAGGTATGTATTCCATCTAACTTAACATGCATAGTTTCTCGTTACATATTTCATGAAATGAACTAAACCTAAGCTGACATGTATAATCGTTTAGGCTAAAACGTTTTCGAATCTACTAATACTTAAGAGGCGAGAAACACCCACCTAGACTCTAAGCTAGAGGCTCGTTCGAAGGGCTTAGGGCTCGACTTTAGGTGCTTAAAAACATCGATTCCTTAACCCTTTGCTGTAGCCGTGTCCCAGACCACACGAATAAACCCCTAAAACCATCTAACCCCTTGCTCACTCACTCGAATTTGAGATGGGCAGAGAGTGTAGCGAATCTATACCCAATTTCTAGAAGATTTGAAGCAACTAGAGGCATGGTTGTATGGTCAAGCATGGGTATGCGTTCGACATTCCAAAACAGCACCCAAATCCACCTGAAATGTGGTGAATTCACTCGAATTTTAGCCCAGAATTCACGGCAATGGCTTTGTTCGAGGTTGGGAGGTAAAATTCGAAGATTTTCGGGCTGGGTGAGGCAAAAAATTCGGTGGTTTTGGGAGCTTGTTAGCCGCATTCATGGTGATGAAGGAGGAAGAAGAAGATACAGAGGATAGAGAGAGAGATGGCTCAGGGATGGAGGGTGATCGCGACAGGGGAAGAATAAAAGGGCCAGGTGAATTTTATGAAAATGCCCCTTCCCCCTCCTATTTTGTTCCAAGCCATTCAGTATTTGGCACAGCTAGTCTAATCCGTGTCCCGAATTCTAAACTCAATCACTAAAACGACCTTTCATTGGTTATTCACTCCTAAAATATCGAGGTTCGAATTAATAACTAACGAAACGAACTCTAAAGTTGACAACTAATCGAAATCGGGTTCCTAATCGATTTAGTACTCGTTAATAATCTATATTAACGCTTACTAAAATCATCGAAAGATTTTCAAAACTAATAATAATAATATTATTAAATAGCAACGAAAACATTCTTTTTTAATAAAATTATCGTTCAGATAAGCACATCAGTAATAATTTAACTTGCACAGTTAATAAAAATACGATTTTATAACGTAAAAAGGTAAGACAGTTAAGTTAACTTAAAATAAAGAAGGCGGGTCTAACAATTACTTGCAATTATTATTGCAAAATAGGACATATTTCAACTCATTGTCCTATTGAAAGAAATGGTCCTAGTAGCACACAAATCTGGGTACCAAGAGTAACGAGGTCATCCATTGTGGCAAATAATTACGATTATGGAGTTGAATTTTCTAAATGCATTTTGAGAAACATATAAGGTTGTTTTACTGGGCTTTTTGCATCCACATCAGCATAAAACATAAAATTGCAAAATTGGATGTCTGAGAAATATTGAAGTACTCATGGAAATTGCTTCATGGTCCAAGGAGGTTGAAATAATCAGTAATCAGTTAAGTGCCCAGATTTCAGGGCCCTGAGGCCTTGAGCTATAGATAGAAACTGAAAATTTTTGGCATTACTGAATCAAAGGCTTGAATTTCTATTTCAATATTATGAATAGAAATCAAAATTTAATTCTTGCCAAATGGAAGGTGATGTTATCTTATATGATTTACTTCCCATTTGAGAAATTTTGGTGTTTAAATTTTTGAATTTTAATTTACTTAACTATCTTTGAAATGTGAGCATGATTAATATTCCATCATATTCTATGCTACTATGACATGTAATTATGCTTAGATGATATCTTGTATCTAATTTTTTTTGGGTTCACAATTGTTATAATGTCTAGCATTTACATGAACGATATTGCTTCTTTTTATGAGCGCGAAATATATTACTTGATGATTTTTCGATAATCTTGATTTATTCTTGCAGGGAGAGAATTGTTGTATTAATGCTCTTATACATTGATCCCTTGTAATGCTCATGAGAAAATCAAGTCAATACATGCATGTTAGGATATATTATTTGATCAAAATGTTAGTGTTTAATTTCTTATATTTTTTATGAGTGCCAAAATTGAGAGGGAGCATCTCTATATGCTGTTGATTTGTTAAGGGGGAGCTATATATATTTGCCATAATTTTTGTATGCTTTGATTTTTCTTTATCCTTCTTGTGCCGCCTTTTTGATGAAATACAAAAAGGGGGGAAGTATTTGGAAAGTTTTCATGGTATGTCATTCAAATTATATTGATATGTTATTTTATTGGGTTTTGTCTTTTAATAAAAGGGGGATATTATTAGCTTCCTTAAGCTTGCAATGTGTTTTATTAATATATTTTGATGAAAGACAAAAAGAAATTGGAGTATTGGTACATATATTATGTCATATTTGGACTTACCTTAGCGTTTCTATTACTTAAATATGTCATTATAAGTAGATAATGACATGATTGATTTTATCTTTAGGATAGTTTAAATTTAAATATGTGTTCTTTATATTCAAATTTGAATACTAAAATTAGCTTCTATATAATTTTCTTGGCAAGATCCTTAGCTCAAAATAAGGCAAGTAGCCGTTGGAAATCAAGGGGTAAACATTAAGCAAAGCTGTAGATTACAAGGGCTTGAAAGGCAGACTTTAAGGCCTTGAAATGATATGGAACATCAACCTTCTTGGTCTGATGCAATGGTCACCTTCGAAATATTCTTCCAACCTCTCCAACATCATTACCTATAAAAAGGGAGGCATTTATAGTTGAAGATGATAGAACAAAAAGAGCTACACTTGCCAAATCAAGAAGCAGACGTTGAGAGATACATCGAGCTTATATTGGCTTATCTATTTTGTTTATTTACTTCTTGTTATAAAGTGTATTTTATTATCTTTCCTTATATTGGATTGGTTTGATTAGTCGAAGGGCCAATTACCCAAGTACCATTGGGGAGCAACGCGAATATTGGGACACCTAGAGTTGTAGGGTCAACTTGTAAGTCATAAGTTAGTGAATCGTGTGTAATCGATCGATCCAATAAAAGAAAAATGTTCAAAATACCATCGTCGAGGGTCGCCCATGGGTAAAGGACTAGGCGTGGCTGAACCTCAATAAAAAGCATGTTTTGTCCACAATTATTTTTCTGCATTTCTATTTTGATTATTTTGTGACTTTAATCATCACGCTATTTACCTCTTCTAGAGTGATTTAACTAGCCAAATCGGGCCAACAGATTGATCTTCCAATGTACTATCAGCGGCCTTCAAATCATCAGCATACCCCTCGCAAAAGAGACAGAAAAAGAGAGAGGATTAGCTTTCTGAAGCCAAAATAAGTTAGGCACTTAAGGCATAAAAGTGAATGTCATTATTGTATAGAATTCCTAGTGTTCCAATCATTACCGGGTCCATAAAGTCTAGAAACCCAAGGGCATCAATTTATTAGCACGTACAAAGATGCCAATTTTTTCTGCCTACTAATGATGGGCAAGTATCATAAGGTTACTAGGGGTGTTCAAAAATACCCAAAATCAAATACCCGAACTGAAAACTTGATACTCGATCCAAAAATTTGGGTATCCGAACAGAACTATTCGAAAAATTCGGTTCAAGGATAATTTTTTCGGATATTTGGTTCGGGCACGGGTCGGCCAAGTTACAAATTCAGATACCCGAAAACCCTTTTTTTTAATTTTTTTTTTTTGGTTTTCAATAACACTAAAACTTTGATGTGTTGCATTGCTTGGTTGGGATGTTTAGCATATTAGTAATTTAGTATTTTGTATTTAGTTTGCTTAAGTTCTGATCATTTGGACAGTGAGCATGGTATGATGCTGAGGTACGATATTAGTGAGCTTTTCGAGTTGTCAATTAACTGAAATTTGATTGTTATGTGATGATGTTGTATGGTATTTTAGTTTTAGGGCAAAAACAAGATTGAGTAATTAGGTATGCATGTGGTTTAGAACATAAACAAGGAGTTGATTTTTTAAGGAAATTACTACAATTGTCCAAAAAGGGGGCAAAAAGGTTTGGATTAACATGCAAAAAAATTGCTTGGCAAAAAAAGAAGGTCACAAATATTGAGTTATTGGGTAGCCAAAAACTCGAACCGAAATTATCGGGTACCGGATAATTTTCGGTTTGGATACAGTTCGCCATCCGTCCGATCCGAAATTTTGGGTACCCGAACTGGAATTTCTTTTGGTTCGAGTCCCCGAACCATGAACACCCCTAAAGATTACATAACCAGTGGAATATGTTTAGGCGTCAAAAGTGATAAATTAAGTACTTCTAATCACTTAATTTTATGCATAATCGAGATTATTTTTAGTTTTTATTTTCTTTTTGGGATTTTATAGGAAATAATGATTAAATAAAACAATGGGTGTAGAAGAGAGGTGATCAACACTGCCGCAAGCACACGGGTGTTCGTAGTATAGATAAAGATATCGTTTCTCAAGTACTAAAGTAATCTATCGAGCCTAGTCTTGTCAGAATATGCTAAGCAAAACTCAATTTGAAGTGGATTTGATTAACTACTGCAAATAAATTTGTTTAAATGAATAAGAGAAAAAGCCTAGGAATTATCGCAGTTATGGAAGAAAATTGGATCAGAATGAATAAACATGTGCTATTCTCTAATTGGTTTATTCCGAAAATTGTGATCTTGTTAAGAAACTTGATCTATTCTTTCGAAATCAATCAAACTTGCCTAAACCAAGCAAACTTTGTTCTTTCAAACTAATTTGACTTAATCCAAGCTTAACATTTTAGATTACTTACTAGTCCTCCTAATATATAAGTCTCTCTTTCGAGACAAAGTTATGCTATGTCTAATCAAGCAGTCCAACAACCAAATGTCGTTTTCTGAATGTTGACTTGATTGCTTCAAATGTGCAAACAAATTTTGGCCAAAAATCAACTCACAGCATATCAAACACTTGATAGAACGAAATTAAACTAACCATGAAAATAAGCACAATTGAATAAATGAAAACATGATCCAATAACACTTCTAAAAACTACTAAATTCCTAAACTAAGAAAACTACTCAGACATGATTAAAGATAAACTAACCAAAAAGATCGGCGAAATCTTGAGCGGAATAGATTCAACTAAGATGGCCTTCACCAAGGGCTTTAGAACTGCCTCAGAATCAAACTCTCTCACACTCAAAACTCACTCAAAACTAAACTAAGAACAAAATTAGAGAGAAAACTAATCTAAACTAAACTACTTGCTTTGCTTTGGAAATGAGTTGAGGGTGGTGAGTATGCTAGAACGCTACAGAATGTCTATATTTATAGAGAACTTCGATTCATCGCAGCAACACAGCTGAGCGAAAACGAAGAGGCAACAGTTATAGGAATACCATGATTCGTGCGCGCCACCACGGGCTGACCGTGGTCTGTGCTGGATCTGGAATTTTGCTCTTTCTTTGCTCTACAATCATGGAAACTCATGGATGATCTTGGAAGAGGTCAAAACATAGCCATTGAAGAGCAAATGTTGGGTAAAAGGCTAAAAATCCTGCAAAACACATAAAACAATTATATCCAAGTATAAATCAAGAATAGGATAGTAAATAACATTATTAAGTACAAAATTCTCCTAAAAATGAGGCAAAATAGCCCTAAAAAGAGGTACATATAAAGCACTTATCAAATTCCCTCATGCTTAAACTATCACTTGTCCTCAAGCAATGCAAAGATTAAAGATATACATAGTCTCCTCAGGATAGACAAAGATAACATTCAAATGGCAAGAATGATCCAAAGGTAGCCCAGAAAGATGCAAAAATATCGTTAACAAACAGACTAGGGAATGAATTTTCAAAAACATTTCATAGACCATAATGCAAAACTTGAACCATTCGTCCTCTAAATTGTCAAATACAATCATTCTAGCATATGAAACGGGTAAAACTAGCAAGGCCGGTAGAACCTCACTATAGTTATATGATACTCAGCACTCATGCGTTTGACAATGTATACATATAAATGTTCTCTCAATTTTCATTCCCTTGACATGAATCTATCATACGTTTGACAAGATTCTCAAATTTGCCACCATTAAAATGTAAGTACATTAAACAATCATGAGGATGTAATGGGGATTAAAGTAAAGGTAAGAGGGGAACAAATATTTTTGGGAAATGAGGAGCTAAAGTCCATACATTAAGAGCTTAAACAATTCTGATGCATCATACTACATCCTCCTCGAACCATATCAACAAAATAACTCCCAAAATGAAAAGAGATAGAGTCGAAAATCACAAATATCTTTCATTCCCACCGAGGCTAGTCACTTTCTTTGAAATTTTTCATTTTTTCTCTTTTTTTTCTTTTTGTCTTTCTTTTTTTTTTTTTTGCTTCTTCTTTTTCATTGATTTCTTTCAAAGAGGAATAGTTAAGGGAATTTCATAACGAACATTAAAATCGAACACTTATCTAAACTTTGCATAATAAAACAAAGGATTTACCAAATGTCTGCATCCCTACATCAAACAGCCAAAATTCACTAAAAAGGATAACAATCCACCTCGCTAATGCCGTATCAAACTTGATGCAAAAGAATGTAACGCTCCTCTAGCCTTGGCTTGAGGGTAAAACAAGTGTTTGACCATAGGCTAAAAGTAGGAGGTTTAAATTAAAAAAAACAATTATACACTCAAAGGGGCTAATAAGAGATATAATACATAACAAGGGTGGCTATTTGGCTGTGGGTTTCAAATAAATTAAAGAAAGAAAAAAATGCCTCAATCATGTTGCCTAAATGCATATGCAAAATGTGGTCTTGAATGAGAATCAAGAGAAGTTCTAAAGATATGATATCAAAGAAGAGTTACACATGAAAGAAAATATGAGACTAATAATGATGAACAATCTCTAAAGGCTCAAAGTCTCGTAGGACATCTACCACAGTCAAAACTAGCTCACTAGTACACATGCCAGAATTTCATCTAAAGACTTATGGGGAAAATCAATCCGCATTCAACATATGGTCAAACATGGTATTCAGTTTGAAATTTCATTCACAAACTTTTATGCACAATTTGGATGAATCAAAGGATCAAACTAACCAAAGAAAACTTGCCAAATCTATAAAGATCATCATCGAAGGATTTTTTAAATTGTTTTTTGTATTTTTTTGGGTGTTTTTTAAAATGCATGCATGCTCCTACAAACAATGCAAACTATAATGCAAAAGAAACTAACAAAAGAAAGAAAGTAAAATGCAAAGTAGAAGAAAACTAAATGCACTACTTAAAAAAAAGCTAAAACAAAAACTACAAAAGCTACCACTAAAAATATGTACCAAAAAAAAAAACAAACGAACACACACCAAACAAAAACAAAAAACAAATAGGCTTCAGACGCCAAATGTAATAACTAACTCCCTCATGCTTGAACCACACATTGCCCTCAATGTAAGCACATCATAAAGGGGAAGGGAGAAGCAAAAATCAGAATCAGAGTGGTGGAGGATGGGGTGGTTGTCCATATGAGATATGCCAATCTCGCCAAGTCTCTAGATATTCCCTATACCCTTGGAAATATTGGGTCTGGGAGGCAAGCAACCCACGAAACTCATCGTGGCACTCTTGGACAAAGTCTCGAAGAGCGGCGCTCTCTGAAGCGACAACGGCATGAAGGAAAATTTTCTCCTCTTGAATGGAGCTAAGGGTGTCTTGAATACCCGAATAGTCAGGTGGGGCCGGTTGAGAAGAAGAACTAAGGCCTGCTTGACTAGAGTGAGGGGCGGATTGGTGGGGTATGGGTCGAACAATCTCATCATCACCCGGCACCTAGTAAAGGTTACCTAAGTGAAGCAAAGTAGTACGATCTACCTTGGGAAGTGGCAAGATCCAGTCCCCAAGGTAAATCCAACCCAAATGGCCAGAACCCAACTTTGCAAAAGTCCATAATCTCAAAAGCAGCTTAGTTAGGCTGCTCAGACCCAGAAACTCTGTCCTTGGGATTGGGCTCAACACCCAAGAATCTAGCAATAGTTGTAATTATTTCATCAATGACTATCCTACCTTTAGTGCTAACAGCAGCACTATACAATTTCCTAGCTAAGAATGAACCAGGATCAAGTTGGACACCATTGAGCATACAGGATAGAAAGTACAACTCAGAAAGTCTCGGGACATTCGAACTATTATTCCAGGCAAATAAAGAACAAGTAAGGGTATGCTAAGCTACTCTAATGTAGGGGTTCGTAATATGCATGCATTTCGATGAACTAGTACTGTACTTAACACTCGCCGAAAGTTCACCCCAAAATGCATTTGGGTTGAATTCACGGGGGACTTGGCGGTGTGATAAGTCTATGATAGGGAGAAAACCAAAAATACTGTTAAAGGTACCTAAGTTCAGTTCATATGACTGTCCCTGAAAATAAAATGATATATATCCAGCTTGAAAATGAGGTCCTCTAGTGACCTCGACATGGAGTGTACTAAAAAATTCTAAGGTCAGGTCCTATATGTATGCTCTTTAAGTTCTAAACAGTTGCTCAGACCACCTCTAGCAAACGACCAATGAATATCATCCAATATTCCTAATCGGACTAACAAATCGTCATCATAGTATCTAGTTGCTACTACTACACGTTTATTCAAACAACTATACCTAGCAATATGATAAGGATGAGTCAAACCAAGAGGGTGAACAATATTACCTCTAGCACGTGCATTAGTTGACGTTCTAGATGTTCTTTGAGGTGGAGGTGGTGCTTGACTTGATGAACCAATCTTCTTGGTGCTCCTCTGCCATTTGTTGGGTGCCATGGCTATAAAACTTAACCAAAAACAAAACTAAAACCAAAAGTAAGAACTAAAACCTAGAAAATTGAAGAAAGTAACTAAAAATGTGAAGAATTAGAGAGAGAACAGGGTGGGTACGGTAGATGAATGAGGGTGAGATGAATTTTAAAGAAGAAGAAGAAAAGAGATGAAATTTATGGATGAAATGAGGAGATCAAGCGAAAGGAAGGAATTTGGTATGAAAATGAAGAAAAATGGAGAAGATTTGATGGGGATTGAAGGTGTTGGCTATGGAGGTTTTAGAGAGAGAGAGAAAAGAGGAAGAGAGAGAATGTGTCAAAGGTTGAAGAAGAAATGAGGGGAAGGGGAACGGGCACTGCGGTCAAAAACTAGCACTGCAGCCCATACCAACCCACCACGGACCATGGGGCTTTTCATGGACGGTCCGTGGTGCCTACTGCTACTTAGTTTTTTTCTATTTTTTTTCAAGGTTGGCACCCACAGTCCTATTGCTAGTTTTCCTGACTGTGGTGCCAACATTTTTATTCATATATGTATATATTTTTTTCTATCTTTTCTTTCATTTTTTTTCTCCATATAACAACTTAAATTAAAAAATCAAAACTATAAAAAGGAAAGAGAGATAAAGCTTGGTTGCCTCCCAAGAAGCGCTCTTTTAAGTTCAAGGGCTTAACCCTTGTTCTAGGCTTAGTTCGGATCACCTTTATCACGAACCACAAAATCGAACTTCTACATTTGAAGGTACCATCTTAGCAATTCTGGCTGTATGTCCTTTATTTTCAAAATATGGTGCCACAATGTACCATCCGTATACAAAACAAACTGCTATCTTGGCCCCTCAGACGGGCTAGCATCTACTTTCTCAACCCCTACATCAAAATCGACATCAAAATCTCCCAAAGCGGGCATAAAGTGAACAACTCGTGCAAACTTGCAACACTCACTTAGCGAAGAATCATTAGAAATAGGGGCCTCAACCCCAGGTTTGTAAGGTGGTATAGGAGAAGAAAACTCCACCCTAACATACCCTTGGTCAGGGTCCTCATATGAAATCCATTCAGAATCAGAAGGATCTTCATCATGCAAGATATCCTCTATATCATACTTAGGGGAAAGCGGTAATGCATCCAACATAGAAGAATGAGGAGAAACCACATCCTCCTTCCCATGACTAAACACAGCAAACCTCCCCTCTATCTCAAAAGAAATATGACCCTCTCCCATATTAATATGGCAACTAGCTGTCGAAAAAATGGACCTACCTAAGATAATTTAGGCATTATCGGTTTCAGACATATCGACTACAATGAAGTCTTCTAACGCCCAAATGCTTCCTATATTGACAGGCACGTTTTCCAATCTATATATGGGCTCTGTTACAGAACCATCAGCCAACTGTAGTGAAAATGGAGCGGCTAGTCACGGTCCTTGGTGCAGCTTACGAAACAAAGAGTACGGCATTATACTAACACTTGCACCTAAATCACATAGCCATCTTTTAATCTCTACCTTTCCTACAATACAAGGGATAAAAAAATACCTGGGTACGTCAGGAAGTTTAGGGGGAACAATAGTGAGGATTTGAATCGAGTCATTTTCTACAAATGTGGCAATCTTGCCACCATAGTTGCCCTCCTTACCACTAGCTATAGTTATTTCTCTACCCTCTTCCTTAGGTACTTCCTTAGTGTCAGTTAAGTCCTCTTCATCCTCTTTCATGGTAACACAGTTACAATGCTCACGAGGATTGGGTTCAGGCTTACTGGGAAGTCTATCTAGGGGTGTAGATGACAAGGCAGCCTTTTAGGCAATCTGGGTCTCTAACATCCTATAATGAGTTGTAAGCACATTAACCTTGGTGGCTAATTACTTAATGTACTCAGCTTGTTTCTATCGTGCCATAAGCATGTTTTCCATCATTAACTCTAAATTTGACTTTTAGGGCATCTGAGAGGGGAATGGAGGTCTTTGAAAACCAAGGCGTACTCTAGCATTCATAGGGGGCATATTCACAGGGTTTGGATTCGACCTATAAGAGAGTTTCGGGTGGTTCTTCTAACCTGGATTATAGGTATTAGAGTAAGGGTCATTGGTTGATGTCGGGTTGAAATTTTGAACATAATTAACTTCACCGAGCCCTGGAAAAAAGGGCTACCAACTGGACAGTGCAAAGATATATGCTCAATTCAACCACAAATCTCACAAGGGGATGGGGCACTAGAGTTTACAACATTAACATTTAGTTGGTCCAGTCTTTTAGTCATAACATCTATTTTAGCATAAAGTAAAGTAAAAGCATCAACTTCAAGCTTACCTCCAACCTGCCTAGGTTGGGCTCATTCAAATAACCATTGAAAGTTATTAAGTGCCATCTCCTTAATAAGGTTATAGGCTTCATCCTTGGTCTTACTCATTAGATTTCCTCATGTCGTCGCATCAATAGTGGACCTCATAACTTGGGTCACACTATTATAAAAGACTTGGATAATTATCCAGTGCTGAAGACAATGATGGGGGCACAAACGCAGTAAATCTTTTAAACCCTCTTTGGCTTCATAGAGCGTCTCATCCTCTTTTTGCAGGAAGTTGGTGATTTGATTTCTCATGCTCGCTGTCTTGCTTTGAGGGAAGAATTTAGCTGGGAAAGCTCTTGTCAACTCATTCCAAGTTGTTATTCAACAAGTCGGCAAAGAATGTAACCAAGCCCTCGCTTTATCCCTCAATGAAAAACGAAATAAGCACAGGCGAATCACAGCACTAGAGGCTCTGTTTAAATTTAGCGTATCGCGCACCTCTAAAAATGCCGAGAGGTGTAGGTTTGGGTCTTCCAAAGGAGTTCCGCCGAACTGAGATTGTTGTACCATGGAAATAAGTAATGGTTTGAGTTCGAAGTTGTTGGCATCCACAGCAGGCTGAGCTATGCTTGAGGCTATCCCTTGGACTCCGGGAGTAACAAAATCACGAAGGTCCTTCTTTCTTCACCCGCCATGCTTGAATTCCTTCGGGCGTCGCGCCTCTTTTCTTCGATCCTTTGCTTTTTTCTCCTTAAGCGAAAAGTCCTCTCAATTTATGGATCGAGCTCGTACAAAATCAGACTTCGCATAAACGAGAAAAAATTCCTGCAAGCACTTTCACCAACACTACCGGTGCAATCAAACAGGAAAAAGAAAGAATAACAAGAAAACAAAACAAAGCAAAACAATAAAAATGCTTAGTCACCTTCTTAAGACAATACTCAATAGTTAGTAATTTAGTCCCCAGCAACGGTGCCAAAAACTTGATCAACACTGCCACAAGTGCACAGGTGTTTATAGTATAGATAAAGATATCGTTCCTCAGGGACTAAAGCAATTTATAGAGCCTAGTTTTGTCAAAATATGCTAAGCAAAACTCAATTTCAAGTAGATTTGATTAACTACTACAAATAAACTTGTTTAAATCAATAAGAGAAAAATGTCTCGAAATTTTCGCTATTATGGAAGAGAATTGGATCAGAATGGATAAGCATGTGCTATTCCCTAATTGGTTAATTCCGAGGAATTGTAATATTGTCAAGAAACTTGATCTATTCTTTCAAAATCAATCAAATTTGCCTAAACTAAGCAAACTTCGTTCTTTCAAACTAATTTGACTTAATCTAAGTTTAATATTTTCGATTACTTACTAGCCCTCCTAACATATAAATCTCTCTTTCGAAATGAAGTTATGTTATGTCTAATCAAGCAGTCCAACAACCAAATATCGTCTTTCGAATGTTCACTCGATTGTTTCAAATGTGCAAGTAAATTTTGGCCAAAAATTAACTCATAACTTATCAAACACTTGATAGAACGAAATTAAACCAGTCCTGAAAATAAGCACAATTAAATAAATTAAAACTTGATCCAATAATGATTCAAAAAACTACTAAAGTCCTAGACAAAGAAAACTACTCAGACATGATTAGAGATAAACTAACCAAAAAGATTGGCGGAATCTTGAGTGGAGGGGACTCGATTGAGATGGCCTTCACCGAGGGCTTCAGAACCGCCACGGAATCAAACTCTGTCACGCTCAAAACTCACTCAAGACTAAACAAGGAACAAAATTAGACAGAAAACTAATCTAAATTAAACTACTTGCTTTGCTTTGGAAATGAGTTAAGTGTGGTAAGTATGCTGGAACGCTGCAAAACGTCTCCATTTTTATAGAGAACTTTGATTAATCTCAGCCACACAGCCGAGGGAACACAAAGAGGCAATAAATATAGGAACACCACGGTCCGTGGGCTCCACCATAGGCTGACTGTGGGTTGTGCTGGATCTAGAATTTTGGTCTTTCTTTACTCTACAATAGTGGCAACTCATGTATAACCGCCGAGGTGGTCAAAATAAAACCATTGAAGGGCAAATCTTGGATAAAAAGACTAAAAATCTTGCAAAACACATAAAAGAACTATACTCAAGCATAAATCGAGAATAGGAGAGTAAATAACATCATTAACCACAAAATTCTCCTAAAATGAGGCAAAATGGCCCTAAAAAGATGTACATATAAAGCACATATCAAGAGGAATAAAAGAGAGGGATGCCGAGAAAATATGATCCAAGTGCAAGTTTAACCATTTGGGCCAAATCCGTAGCCCATCATGAAGCTCTGCCTTGTCTTTTCCTAGTCTAGTGTGGATATGGATGCAACAAGAAGCAAAAAGAAAAAGGAGAGTGAGAACTAGAATCAAAGCCCACCCCAACTATCGAAGCAAAAGGGAATAAAAAGAAAGAGGAAAAGGGGGGAACAGGCAGGCCAGCGTGCGTTACCCAATTCGAGCAGCATTCCAGTGCTTTGTCCCCATACCAGTGGGCCAATGAGAAGCCTTTTCTCTAACCTAGATAAAGTAAGTAGTACCTCTCTTCACTTCCACATGTGGCCATTAGAATCCAGCGCCCACCTCTGGGCAACACCTCGACTGGGCCTGTTGCTTGTCTTACCCACGGCCCAACACACACTATCTAGAAGATCTATTCCCGTGGCCCAATACACAGCAGCACAACGTCTTGTCAAGAGCCCTGCTCGCCTCCCATTTCTAGCCAGTGCTAGCCCAGCTAATTGATGCTACTCTCAACATATTACATGTTGAAGTTGGATTGTACTCCAAGGCAGATTATGCAAGTAATTAAGATAGTGTAATAGTTATAAATCGAGTATGATTAGGAATTGTTTGGGTATTAGAGTTTCTAATATAATTGGAAAAATTAGGGGCTTAGTGCTGGCATAAATATGAGGCTTGGAGGTGCTTGTAAATCATCGAATTCTCTTCCCCTCTCTCTCTCTCTCTTATAGCATTAGTTTTAGAATATCAGAGATTATTGTGATTTCTGAAATTCTTTCAAGTTGAATTTGAGATCTCGAGTTTCAATTCCTTTATTTCTAGTTTCAATTCAAAGTTTTCGAATTTTTTTAGGTTTTAATTTAAGATTATTAGTTTTAGTTTTAGTCTTCCGAGAAACTTTTTCATTCAAAGTTGCAATTCTTATTACTCTTTTGTGTCGATGGTCAGTGTTGAAGTCTCGAGGTGATCTCTCATTCATGATTTGAATTTTCTACATATAGTAAGTCTAAGTAGTCAAGGTAATTTCTTTCTTCTCTCTTATAGTTTTGATTTCAATTTCATAATTTAGATTAGGATTTTTGTAAAGTGACATGCAATTATAGGAATTTAATTTTAGTTAGATTGTTTTATATTAGTTTAGTAGTTTAATACTAGTGACTAAATTCAACCCATCTATAGGAACGACCAGTAAAGTGTTACAGCTACGGCTGTACACTTGCCGTTTATTTTTATAGTTCCTAAGATAGAATAGAGTACATGAGGATGAGTCTGGCTTTATCTAAAATCATCACCAAAAACTCCATGTGATAAACCGTTATTTGACCTGATTTTAGCCCCTATTGAATCACTTTTCCTCATGGTTTTTATGGCGAATTTAGATGAGGAAGGGTCAAATTCACTTCCTCCGATTCATATTGTGCTTATAGAGTTCTTGGCCTTGCTTTTAGGAGAAATCCTCAGATTTTGCTAGAAAAGAAGGTTTTGGGAATGAATTTAAGGAAGAATAGAAGTCCGGCGAAGCCCAGAGCACCAAGGGAAGCCAAGTTGAAGGAAACAGACGAGTGCATGGCCATGTAGTAGGAAGCACAGCTGTGCTACCGTGCTAGAAAGCTGGCATAGGGTGCCTGTGCCTCCTGGCACAACTGTGCCACATTTTTGGGGTAGCACGAGGTGCCCATGCCTCTTGGTATGATCGTGCCGCCTCCGTCCACGCGCTTGGTCTTTATAAGCAGCGATCCTGTTTTTTTCTTCGGGAGGAGGGCTTTTTATTGGGTTCCCAGGAGGGCTAATTAGGGTTGATTCTTAGCCTCCACAAACCCCTTTAGGGGGATTAGATTAGGTTAGTTTTGTGTATAATTTGTAGAAGATAGATCGATTTCATGATTTAATGCTAAGTTCTTCTTTTCCCCCTCTCTTTACTTCCATGCTTTTGAGTTTGTTTGCTAGTTCTATAGTCTATTTTTTCACTTTCATTCTAATATTTAGCTTTGAATTAAGGTTTTGATCTTTGGTTGTGATTATCCCCGTGGATGGCTAATTGATTATTGTTTAGGCCTTAATGTAAATTGTTTATGCTAAAATTTAGGAAGTGTTCGATAAAATGCTGGAAAGAGATTTCATCTATATTTTAGGGCAATTGACTTGTGCTGAAAGGTAAGGTCAATTATCTAGTGCGGGTAGAGAGAATGATTAGCATTTGGACATGAAAATAGTCCAAGTCCTAGTTAGATCCAGGGTTGCTACTTTTATGGTTTCATTAGGCTGACTCCATAAAAATAGACAGTTAGAACAATTAAACTAGCTTTCCACCCTCGAGATAGTGCCTAGGTGAGTTTTGATGGTGCAACAGATCAACTTTGAATCCTACCAAAACTTGAGAAGGTTAGGGTTTGACTTGATTAGTTGGTTTATCTCAGGTTTAATCATAATCGAAGTCTTTCATTTGTTTTAGTTGTTTAGTTCTATTTTCTATCCCCCTTTTGTTTTGCCTAGCTTGAGAACGCTTTAATTGGTTCTGATACCTAAAAACACAACTCTTTGCACACGAGACCTCGAGTACTCAACGATGCACCTTGTACTTGGGGTATGTAAATATTAAAACTTCTTTAACACAACGTAAATCCTACCATCATCCTGTGATTACAAATTCAGATCGCCCTAGAGGGGGTGAATAGGGTGATCATAAAAACTTAAAATTAAAATCGAAAGCAAATGCAAAAATTAAATAGAGACAATGCGCAATGATATTTTAACGAGGTTGGGTCTCAATTAAGCTTTAGTCCCCACCTACAGCTATCCAAATCTAGGATTCAACACTCTAATTTTTTTAATTAAGATGAACTCTCAACAATCTTTCAGAGCCACCTCACTCTAGAGATCCCAATCACTTAAACTAATCTCTTTGTTTAAGTTTAGGGGGGGAGTTGACCTCAGAAACTCTGAGGTCGCTCTCTAATAATTTTTCACACCTCAATTCTTTGATTTCAAAACAAAACTTAGTACAATACCTTAATGTGTAATCTCAATGCTTTTTCTCACTTTCTTTGATACTTGCTCCTGCTCTTGTGATCACTATTTATAGGCTTGTAAGTCGAGATCTTAAACAACCAAGAATGAAGTTTTTGCCTAGAATATCCTGAAATCCGATTTTAGGCCCTTGAAATATGATCTGTAGATTCAAATTTGATTTTCTATGAGCTGAATATTCTGATTTGATTTTCTATGCAAATCAGCCACAGTGGATAAGCTGCATAAGATCTTTTTCTTGCCTTTGGTAATGTAAATGATAATAGTAATCACTTAGAAACAAGTGACAAGGGATTTTGATTATCATTTTTATATTATTTTGCAAGTCAAAGTTGTGTCTCATTTAGTAGAATATTTCATTATATAAGTTAATTTAGCATGATCAAATCATATAAGATTGAAACAAGGCAATATTATCCTTAAGTGATCTTATATGATTCTCAAATTTGAAATTCAAATTTGAATAAACTAAAGCATACTTTCCAATAATATAAAATCTTTAGATATTAGATGATGCCCACATATTTTTCTATCCATAAATACATATTTGGGTAGATGACTTAATCCAATCAAATCCATTAATATTGTTCACTTAGATTATATGGATAAATATCCATAAAAACTCAACATTCTATCATATCACTTCCATTAATAATCAATCAAAGCTTTTCATCCAAGACTTGAACCGTTCAAGTGCTAAGTCCATTTATTAATCAAACATATAACCAATTTGATGAATTGGACCAATAAGAACATTATATATGAAACTGACAATAATATAAATATTTAATAAACGACTATTTCATATATAATTATTATCCACCTTGTTTATTATCAACAAAATTATTATCTGACTCTTAGAGGCAACAATCTCCCCCTTTTTGATGATGACAAACAATAATACTAATAGGAAGTGATATTTGTATACATGCCTTGATTCTTGCATACACTTATCATAAGCTCATTCTTATCCCCCATTGTCATCATTAAAAAGAAATGCAGAATATAAACTAACCAATTAGTAGCATAGCTCCCCCTTAATATGACACTTATAAAGAAGAAGGTAGAGTTAACCTCACAAGCTTAAATAACATATCATCAAAATCAACCAGTTCACTTGGATATCTCAAAAATGATATGATAAGGTCATAAGAGATACGAGTATATAAAAGAAAAAATAAAATTGATAATTTAGAGTAAATTACCTCTCCTCCTAAGGCAATCATATGTGGGGCATAGATCAGATAATCAAGAAAATCTCTCCCTTTCGAAAATTATTAATCCAAGATAATTCATGAGGCATAAGATACACAAGTTGAGCAAAGAACAATATTCACGGCAATTCATATTAACGACCACAATGTTGATATGACCATTTTTTTTAAAAAAAGTTTATAGTCGTACAAGGTATAATGTCTAGGTATTGTACCATATAATCAAGCCATTGTTCCTTACAAATATAGTTAAAGCACATATAATATGAATCTTTCTCATGGGACCATATCATATATAGGCATTAGATTCTACATGTAGATTTTAAAATTAAAATAAATGTTATCATTAAAATCTATAATACATATACCAATATCCAAGAAATAAAATTTGTATATTACTCATGTGTATAGTCAAAATGCATATAAAACTATTAGCCATTGAAAACCTATTATCTGTGCCTATTTCATAAATAATTTAGGATAATTCAAGAAGTAAAGTATAATCGAATTCATGTGAAAATCCAATGTAAGTTAAGTAGTATGACTAGTGCCTAAGACCATAAAATTCATGCAGCCATGGAGATAACAACATATTAGAAATATTTTGTAAAGATGAACTTCTCTATTTCCCTGATAAAGATAATTAGATCTATGATATCAAGCATAGGGGTAAGGGACATGTACCATTGAGAACTCATTATATCTCCCCCTTAATTTATGCCAAAACTATTATAACATAATTTGTATGTCAATGGCATATTAGTCAATAAAATTATCAAAACTATGAGTAATAAATTGGATGAGATCTACATAAATTGTATGCAAAAATGGCACTATCATAATTATATTTCAAACAACATATGAAATGTCATGAATAAAGGTATAAGATCATAAAATATATGAAAATATTGATTATTGGAATATACGATGTTTCTTCCTTGCAATATCAATATCATGTTAATTAAGATGACTCATTTTAATTGTCCAAGTCAAGAAGACAAATCAAAAGTAATCAGACTTTTCAAGCATGCATGGAACAATATTATCTGTGGACTGTTGATCTCTTTCTGCTCCTTTATCTAGTACTCATATCAGAATACCAAAAAATGCTATGTTGAATTTAGAAATTCGATAGCAGGAGTCAGACATAGTCAAGGAGATAATACCATTTGAGTGTTGAACATCACTCCATATTAACCTAAGTCTTTTATTCACATTACTAGCATAAATACCAACATTTTCGGACATGAAGCTCTATTCTATAAAACAAGCATATATAGAATGATAATCAAATTTTAATGCACGTTTCATGCAGTAAATATGTATGTGACACAAAATTTAAGTGATATGTAAGAAAATGATTGTAACGTTAACAACAATAATGATGTTAAATGTCGATGCGACTGAACACTTATCCACAAATAAGATATTCAATTCCCCCCTTTGCTAACTAATCAACATCTAAAAATAATCAAATCAATATGTGATTGTTAAGCATACCTAATTTATCTTCCCTCCCTATGGGTCATGGAAAAGAAATATATGGAAGGGAAAAAAAGATAAATTAGAAGTTTACCTTATTTTTACCATAAGAGTCCAACACTTACCAATTTTTTATTTTGATTTATAGAAGCCCCACATTTTATTATACTCTTTGAGCCTTTTAGAATTTTAAATGCTCGTGGGGACTTTTTAAATATTTCAAAATTATGGGCAAATAATTTAATAAAAATTTGTCCATTCTTCATAGAGTTCTACAAAATACAACATCTAAGAAGAAATTTTTTCTTGGGTCCATAAGGGGTTAGAAACAAGAGAGAATCTTGAGGTAGCCAAATTTTTCTTCTTACTCCTGTCCCTCCTTTTAGATTTAATACTGCTTGCATAAAACTTTGAAAAAATATTACCAATTGTAGTACTTAAATCAATAAAGTCGAGGCAAGATTGAGAAGAATTATCAATGAAACCTTTCACCTCATGTTCCTTACTTTTTGGAGTTGATAACTCTTGAATATCCTTTTTGAACTCGCACTCTTCTTGGTCTTGCTTTCCTACTAAATCTGCATGAGGCTCGTTTTTGTCATCACCATTCTCATCATCGCAATTTTCATCTGGGTTGTTTCTATCACCAACATGTTGAGTTTTGAATTTAGTGATCCCAATTGTCTCCTCGTTTGTAATTGTGTCAAGATCTAAAATCTCTTTGTTAGATCCACAATGACAATAAAGGTAACCCCAAATTTCTTTGGCACTCTTATAATGAAAAATTGATTCACAAATTTCAATTGTTAGACCACAATGTAGTATATTAATGGCTTTAGAATTTTTGGACATCATCTTGTAATCATCGTTGGTAAACAGATCCTTTGATTTGTTAATAACAATGGGGCCATTCTTGATAATTTCGCAAAGATCGATATCTTTGTGCTTAACATAGAGTTCCATAATCTCCTACCACCAAAAATAATAAGTACCCATAAAAAAGGTGGACAGTTAGAATCAGGATTATAACTAGTCATGGGATCCAAGCTATTAGACAGTTAAGTCTTAAGATAATAGCACCCGCTCTGATATCAATTGAAGATTCAGATCTCCCTAGTGGGGGCGAATAGGGTGATCGTAAAAACTTAAAATTAAAATTGATAGCAAATATACAAATTAAATAGAGACAATGCACAAGGACATTTTAACGAGTTTGGACCTCAATTATGCTTATGTCCTTGCCTACATTATCCAACTCTAGGATTCCACACTCTACTTTTTTTTATTAAGATGAACTCTCAACAATCTCCCAGAACCACCTCACTTTAGAGATCCCAATCATTTAAACCAACCTCTTGGTTTAAAATTGGTTTAAGTTTTTTTAGGGGGGGAGGGAGGAGTTGACCTCACAAACTCCAAGTTCACTCCTTAATAATTTTCCGCACCTCAATTATTTGATCTCAAAAAAAAGCTTAGTACAATACCTGAATGTGTAATTTCAATGCTTTCTCTCACTTGCTTGGATACTTGCTCTTGCTCTTGTTATCACTATTTATAGGCTTGTTAGTCGTGACCTTAGACAGCCAAGAAGGACGTTTCTGCCTAGAATATCCTGAAATTCGATTTCAAGCCCTTGAAATATGATTTGCATATTCTGATTTGATTTTCTGTGAGCTGAATATTCTGATTAGATTTTCTATGCAAATCAGCCACAGCGGATAAGATGCATAAGATATTTTTCTTGCCTTTGGTAATGTAAATGATATTAGTGATCACTTAGAAACAAGCAATAAGAGATTTTGATCATCATTTTGATATTATTTTACAAATCAAAGTTGTGTCTCATTTAGCAGAATATTTCATTAAATAAGTTAATTTAACATGATCAAATCATATAAGATTGAAGCAAGGCAATATTATCTTTAAGTGATCTTATATGATTCTCAAATTTGAAATTCAATTTTGAATATACTAGCGTATATTTTCAATCAAATAAAATCTTTAGATATTAGATGATACCCACATATTTTTCTATCCAAAAACAGATATTTGGGTGGACAACTTAATCCAATTAAATCTATCAATATTATTCACTTGGATTATATGGATAAGCGTCCATAGAAACTCGATATTCTATCATATCACTTCCATTAATAATCAATCAAAGCTTTTCATCCAAGACTTAAACCATTCAAGTGCAAAGCCCATTTATTAATCAAACATGTAACTAATTTGATGAATTGGACTAATAAGAATGTTATATATGAAACTGATAAATAATATAAATATTCTATAAATGAATATTCTATATATAAGTATTATCCACCGTGTTATTTCTCATCAAAATCACTATGTGACTACTAGAGTCAACACGCAGAACTCCAACCCCTCCCTATTAGCAT
Source organism: Carnegiea gigantea (assembly GCA_029747015.1). NCBI lineage: Eukaryota > Viridiplantae > Streptophyta > Magnoliopsida > Caryophyllales > Cactaceae > Carnegiea > Carnegiea gigantea. Next base: position 641,078 of record JAKOGI010000257.1, on the reverse strand, counting down.
CTTGGAACTCGGACAACCATAGATCCATGTGCTCCACTATATGTTGTCGCACATTGTTCACTGCATTTGTATCATAAATGTTTCTGGTTGGACTAAATCGGAATAGCTTATGCTAGTAGAATGCTTACATTTTGTTTGGCATTATATGTTTGATTTGGTTGGTTCATGAGATAAAAATGTCTGAACGTCTAAATTGTTGTGCAACTTTTGAAGCTGATCTCTTTCTGAATATTGCTCGTTAGTAACCTGCTTTTGTCATTTCCTCCATTTCAATTCCCGAATTTGGTGAAATCAATAGGGACCTCTGAAATCTAGGTAACTAGAAAATAGATTTTATATAGAAAATGGCACCCAAATGGAGATACAAAAAGAAAGAGAGACAGAAATTTGTTGAAGATGGAGAAGAATAGGTCGATGATGTGAGTAAAAACCTTCAAAATCTCGACATATCCTTCACCAGAAAAGTAGTTCACTTGTAGATTTCTGGCTACTATGTTGTGAAATCTTGTGTAAAGTTCATGTGATCATTTTTAAGTCTCTGCTTGATGCTCCTTTTATGATAACATATCATACTTGTATTCTTTTTGTTTAAGCTATCCAATGATATTTGCTAATTTAGCATAATTTTATATAGGATGCAATTCAAATAAAATTGGTTAGATCACCAGAGAGTTCTAGATAAGATAGAGCTACACGATAGAAGATACATGAGGATATTTTTTGTTAGTGACGATAAAAATGGCCGTGAAAAACCTTACAGGTTAGGTTTTAAGGTGCCAAGTTCTCATGAAAAGAGATGTGCATCTTCCATATATAGAGAAAAAAGAATTGAGGTAGAGGAGGACATGAAGAATATAAGAATAAAATTGCTAGAGACTGAAGAAAAGGTTAAAAGAGCTCACTATACAACAGAGAGGGAACTTGATTAGGTCGGAAGAGTGATAGGGGACTTAGTTTTACTTAAGGTAATGCCTAAAATCTTTTCTACATATAATTGAAGTACTTTAACATTGAGACATTCAATCTTTAGTGAGAAACATTTGCATGGATAAGTATTTTTATAATATAATGTTGTCATGATGTTAGTCTCAACATAAAAGAGGAGAATATGGAAGTATTGAAGATGAGGAAGCCGATTGTTCTTTTTGGCAAGAGTTTGAGAAGGACTTTCCATAATACGAGCATGGTTCTCCGTTAGGTGAAGATGAATTTGTGTCACATAATGAGGATGATCAAACACTACAAGAATAGACTATAATCGCAACCAACTACTTCAACCGTTCGCTTTTGTACAATTAAAATGAGATTAAAAACTGGTTGTAATTAAAGTTTTTAATAACGACCTTAGTTTCTCATTGATTATTCCCTGGAATTTTCTCATAATATAGCATCAAAATTTTTGGGCAAAAGAGAACTTAGAACAATTCTTGACAATATTTACGCGGCCCAATTAAACAACATCGTATTTCTTTTATTTGTTTTAAAAATAGAGTTCACCTTATCTGTGTTGGCCCTAGAACTTTCAAATTCCACGCAAGTGAACTCTCCTCCCTCTCCTTCCTCCTACACCACCACCACCACCACCACCTTCATTGATTTCTCCCACTTTCACTACCACCTCCTTTAATGTTTTCCTCCACCTAAAACCCTAATCCCTTCCATGTCTCTCAGTGTTGCTACGCTCACTGAATAATCATCATAATTTGAGTAGAATGAGCATGTGTATTGTTTGAGCGAGAGTGAGCTGTGGCAAATGATTTTGAGCTTAACCTTTCCTGCGTTCTTTTTCTATACAAACCCTAGGTTTGCTGTCAGTTTCGCAATGTTAATTGAGTCCTTTACATAAACCTAGGTTTTTGCAGTATTGCTTATGCTTCAATTTGAGCTCCGATAACATCTCTGTCATAAAGGTATTGCTTCAATCCTCCATGCGTCCCTCTATCTTGGCCCAATTTCTAATGCTTTTGAACTGCAATTGATGTCCTTCTTCACAATGGTCTATCTTCCCCTCCTCCTCTATGTGCCTATTACTTTGATTTATAATTGATGGCCTTTTCCACTATTTTAAAATGCCCTTTGACTTTGCTCAGTGACCTCGGCTTTTGGGGAGCAATTGAAGCACCACCTTCGAATCTGAACTAGTATGGCTTTGTTTGCTGTAGTGTTTCTTTTTTTAGTTGGCTTTTCAATTCTAGTTTCTCCATAAATTAAATTATTTCTATAAGTGCAATTTTAGGGCTTTCATCAATGAAGATTTGCAGGATTTCACACACCTTAGGGGGTAACTGGGAAAGATAGATGGATAGAGCCGCAGAGATATTGGTGTTGTCCTCAACTGTGATTGTGCCAGTTTTATTGATCTTTCTCATATTAATCAGAGGATGCATGATGCATGGAGAGATGCCTTCATTAACTAGGTTTTGTGTCAGTGATAGAAAACCTACCCTATCTATCTAACGATAGCAATTATATATCACTATTACTGCAGATTTATTTTTTCGATGAGTAGTTATAATTTTTGGCTCTCTTTTATTCAATGAATTGCATTTGTAATTTAATGCTTAGTTAATTAGCTTAATTGCTCCTAGTTATTAGAGTTATTATTGCATATTTTTTGTTTTATGTTCACAATTGTTTAGTATATTCTACTCTCAAATTCGGTGTTTTATATTGCTCTAGATTAAATCAATTCTTTTAGAGGCTAACTGACTACTACAAAAGTGCAGTGAAATATTTTATTCTTATCAAAAGGTTCTTCATTCAGAGTGGCCCAATGGACTTTTGACCTAAAGGGATAAAGGGCCAAAAAGGGGATGCCCACATTGATCCAAATTAAGAGGGTCTAGTTGCATTTTCACGCAATACCCCATCAAGAGGGCATGCACAATTTAACAAGCAATGGGATATTGCTGTCAATTTACTTCTTAAAACCTAAACATAACACTGCTCCGCCCTCCCCTCCTAAAAAAAAGAAGCATTACAAGGTGTCTTCTATAGAAAAAGTGAAAGAAAAAAAATAGATAAAAAGAGTGATTCTAAAAATTCATAATTTGACAGCATCAATACGTCTCTTGTTTTATTTGGAAACTTTTTAGTTATAAAATATTATTAGTTGTAGAATATTATATAGAATATTATTTTTGGTATGATTGTGATAGTGTTGTGATATTGCATAACACTTCTATCCTTCTTCGGTTAACTTTCCATGTAACATAGGGTTGTATATATGTTTTGACATATGATGATAATGAACCAGCTTGAGAAATTCTTTGCCCAAATTACACGCTCACGCCTCACCTCTCCTCTCTTCTTCATCACTTTGTTCATGGTATCAGAACATACCGTTTGAAACACTCGCTCGCCATTGTTAAACTATAAATAGCGATTGGTAAGGATGGAAACAAAGGACGATTCATGATTGAACTTGATTCTCCCTATTATCTTCACCCATCCGAATGACCTGGTGCCCTAATCATGGCGGTAGTGTTTGACTGTAAGAATTACCATCAATGAAAGAAGGCCATTCACACAGCATTGAAAGCAAAGAACAAACTTAGGTTTATAGATAAGACTCTTGAAAGACCCGAATCCAATGAGAATGAAGAATTTTTGGAGTACCATGCGTGGGACATAGCAAACTCGATGATATGTTCAGGGGTAATAAACGTCATCGAACCACGACTATGCCCAAGCATAGCATACACAAACTCGGCCAAAACTATGTGGGACGATCTTCAAAAGAGGTATGGCATAGGCAACACTCCCCGAATTTATCAGCTAAAAGTGGGTATTGCCCACCGCAAACAAGGCGGACTAGACATGACCGAATTTTATAACAAACTCGTAAGCCGATGGAGTGAACTTAATGACCATGTTAGGATCCCATCTTGTACGTGCAAAGCGTGCAAAAGCAGAGTATCTTCCAAGATTACTCGTATGTTCGATGAGGATAAATGATATCAATTTCCCATGGGCTTAAGTGACAAATTATATGGGCAGATACGTAGTCAAATTCTAACTCAAGACCAACTGCCTCCACTTGAGAAGATATTTAATATGGTCACTCAAGAAGAACAATGCAAGCATATGATGACGAGTTCGGGATGAACGTACCGAGACAGTAGCTGTGTTTGCTATCAGTCATAGAAAATAAAATTCAGTCGTTGACTGAGAAAGAGGGATGCAAGAATTGGGGGAAATTTAGCCATGAAGAGAGTAGTTACTATGAGATTATTAGGTACCCACCTAGCTGGGGAATCCACGGGAAAAATGGAGGCTGCAGGAGAGGTGTGCGTCGAGGTCAAGCAAGCCGAAGTCGTGGCAGAGGTCCTCGCCTAGAAACTGCCTTCTCGACCGGAGAGCCAATGCACTGCAGCAACAATGGGGAGTAGGTCAACAGTATGATCCCCGGGCTGATGAATGAATAGGTGTAGTGTCTCCTCAGTTTGATCAAGCCCTCCAAACCAAGCTATGAAAAATTGTCAAGTAATTCGGTGTGGATTATTGATTCTGGTGCGTCTCATCATATGACAGGGGATGTTCATCAACTTGAGCAAAAGGCATCAGTGAACCCCGTTGCCGTGTCACCACCTAAAGGAGAAGGTGCCATGGTGAGTTGTCAAGGGAGTATGAACTTGGGTCCAAAGATTAATTTGGACAAAGTTCTTTATATACAAAATTTTTCATGCAATTTAATCTCTGTGTCTCAACTAATAAGAGAATTGAAGTGCATCGTGATTTTTGATGATGATATGTGTGTGATACAGGACTGCACCTCGAAGAGCCCAATTGGAGTGGGTAGATTGAGAAGAGGGGTCTACTGCTTAGATAATTTTGGATCATCCACGCTCAAGATGGCATAGACGCTTAGGGCATCCCTCACATCAAGCTCTTTCTTTGGCTTCTAAAGATTTAAAGATTCATGATAATGTAGTGAATAAAAGACCTTGTGATGTTTGTTTTCATTCTAAACAAACATGAACTCCATTTGTTGCAAGTGATAGTCATGCTCTAGAACTATTTGAACTCATACATTGTGATATTTGGGGTGGATACAAGGTGCCTTCATTTTGCGGTGCTCAATATTTTTTTATCATTGTTGATGATGCAAGTCATGCTATTTGGGTATATTTAATGAGGACCAAAGGGGAAGCTTTGATATTGTTGCAAAATTTTGTGTCTATGGTCAAGACACAATTTACTAAAGATGTTCAAATGATTCGAAGTGATAACGGTCTCGAGTTTTTATCTGGACCTATGAAATAATTTTATGCCACCAAGGGTATCTTGCATCAAATAAGTTATACTGACACTCCTCATTAGAATAGCTGAGTAGAGTGCAAACATCGACACGTCTAAATGTTGCTAGGGCCATCCACTTTCATGCTCATTTACCTCTTGAATTTTGGCGCGAATGTGCAGTCACTGCCGCTTATCTAATAAATCAAACACCAAGCAAAATTCTAAACGGTAAAACCCCATATGAGGTTCTTTTCAACACCAAGCCCTCCTATGACCATATCAAAGTTTTTGGGTGTCTCCGTTATGTGCATGTAAAGTCCAAGGATAAGTTTGCTTTAAGGAGTACAAAATGTATTTTTGTTGGATATCCATATGGTAAAAAGGACTGGAAAGTTTATGAGATGGAAACTCATGAGATTCTTGTTAGTCGAGATGTCTGCTTTCATGAAACGATTTTTCCATTCCTTGAAGACAATTCTAGGGGTCACCGTGATGGATGTGAAGAGCATGATCTTTTTTGTAATGAGCCTTCATTTGCCATCAGCCCATATGATTCAAAACATAAGCCGCCATAGGAGACCACACTCCCACCGGATAGAGGGAGTCCTATTATGCCTACAATGGGGCCAGAAGGGCTGTCTAACTTAGGGGGAGATGCTAAGCACAGTAGTGGGCCTGCAGCGCCCACTGAGTTTTCGCCTGGCAGTATTGGGGATGACAGGCCTACGGGTGCATCTGCTCAACAAAGGCAGCCTCTCTCGTCTCGGCCCGAGTTGAGTACAGCCCAGTCCGTGGCTTAACAAAGCTCGCCTAGGCTGGGTAGCTTCGACAATAGGGGGATTACTTCACAGCAGCCCAATCCACATGCATCAACTCAGCCGACCCGAGAACGTAAAGCTCCGTCTCATCTACAAGATTATTTTTGTTACAATGTTCAAGCATCTAACCCCTCTCATGGCTCCTACTCTCAAAAGGACTCTTCAGCTACTCCTTATCCTCTTGTTAATTTTATCACATGCAATAATTTCTCCAGTAGCTATAAAGCACTTCTAGCTGCCATTACCAAGATTGTTGAGCCTAGGCATTATAAACACATAGTTCAGGGCCCTAGATGGCATCAAGCGATAGTCGAGGAAATTCAAGCTTTAGAAGCCAACCAGACATGTACTCTCGAAGAGCTCCCACCTGACAAGAAACCTATTAGTTATAAGTGGGTGTATAAAGTTAAATATAAGTCCGGTGGAACTATTGAACGTTTCAAGGCTCGGCTTGTTGTTCACAGAGACCATTAATTAGAAGGATTTGATTTTAGTGAGACATTTGCTCTGGTGGCCAAAATGTCTAGCATTCGAACGTTTCTTTTTGCCGCCGTTGCATGCGGTTGGGAGTTACATCTGATGGACGTCAATAATGCCTTCCTCCATTGTGATCTAAAGGAGGATGTCAACATGAGACTACCACCAGGTTTCTCATCTACTAACCCAAACTTGGTTTACAGGCTGCATAAGTCATTGTATGGGCTTCGTCAGACACTCTGTCAATGGTTCACCAAACTTTCCTCCACTCTCCTTACTTATGGTTTTGTTCGATCATATGCTAATTACTCTTTGTTCACCTATCGTAAAAATGATGTCTTCTTGGCTTTTCTCATATATGTCGATGACATTATACTTACCGGTAATGATTCGAATGCATGTAAGGAATTTAAAGTCTACTTAAACAGCTATTTTCACAATAAAGATCTTCGTCCGCTTAAGTATTTTCTTTGTATTGAGGTTGCTTGGGGGCCTCGTGGACTCTTTATATCACAGCGTAAGTATGCCCTTGAAATTGTTGACGAGTGTGGTATGTTGGGTAGTAAACCAGTCGCTTTTCCAATAGAAGAACATCACAAGCTCGCTTTAGCCAAAGGACAAGCGGTTGAAAATGCCAGTCAATACCAACGGTTGGTGGGGAGACTTATATATTTGACTAATACTTGTTCTAAATTGTGTTATGCGGTCCACATTCTGTCATAATTTATACAGGATCCCAAGGAAGAACATCTCACTGCTACTCGTCGGGGTCTGCGATATATTAAGGGTGCACCTGGATATGGTATCTTGCTTCGATCAAACTATGACCTATAGATTTGTGCATGTTGTGATGCTGACTGGGGCGCCTGCCTTCTTACACGATGATCCTTGACTGGGTATTTGGAAGCTTTTGGGGGGGGGGTTCCCCTATCTCTTAGAAAACCAAGAAACAAAGCACCGTCTCTTGCTCATTTGTCGAGGCCGAATATAGATCTATGGCTGCTACCAGTAGTGAATTGATATGGCTCAAAGCTCTTCTTGGATTGCTTAGAGTATTTCATCATTCACCCATGCATCTATTATGTGACATTTAGGCAACACTTCATATTCCCAAGAATCCTATTTTTCACGAGCATACAAAAATATTGAATTTGACTGTCATTTTGTGCGAGAAAGGCTTGAGGCAGGCGATCTCAATTTCTTCTATATTTTGACACGACAGCAACCCATTGACATCTTCACCAAGTCACTTGGAATGAAGTAGTTTGTGTACCTCGGAGGCAAGTTGCGCATGATTGATCCTTATGCGCCACCTTGAGCGGAAGTATTAGGAAACCTATTGGTTATAGAATATTATTAGTTGTAGAATATTATTTAGAATATTATTTTTGATATGATTGTGATACTGTTGTGATATTGTATAACACTTCCATCCTTCTTCGGTTAACTTTCCATGCAAGAGAGGGTTGTATATATGTATTGGCATATGTTGACAATGAAGCAACATGAGAAATTCTTTGCCCAAGTTACACGCTCATGCCTCACTTCTCCCCTCTTCTTCATCACTTTGTTCATGTTTTGCTGGTAATACTGAAAGTAGGTCTTAACATTCTCTTTCACACTCTTGTAATGCATCTTACTATCGCAGTTGATAAGTTCATCTAGGGGTTAAATCTTGTTCTCTGGGTCAGGAGAGCTAAACATAGCAATAGAGATTCTTTCATTCTCGAAATTCGTTACCTCCCTGTGAATCGTGCTCTTGAAAGCACCATAGCTCATTATCTGTGCATACCATTCTGGTTAATGTTAATGGAAATTGACTTTGATTCGTATTCATTCGAATCTCTGTCATGATGACTGTGATAGTGTTGTGATCATTTATGAATATTTTGAAGGGAAGGGGATTGTTCATGTAGAGTTGGATTTCTGCTTCTGGGTTTGTTAACTACTTCCAACTCCCCACAAAACCCAAGCCTTGGTAAATCAAATAAGATGCATTCACTAGAAAATTCTCGAATTTTAAGAAGAATGCAAGATAATTTGATCATCTCCAATAAAGATGGGGAAAAAGTGCAGTATAAAATTGAGACTTGAGAGAGAGAGGGGAGAGAGAGGGGGAGAGAGAGAGAGGGGGGAGAGAGAGAGAGAGAGAGAGAGAATCTTAAGGCAGAACAACATCTTTGAGCTGATATGGAATTTTCAAGCTTAACCTCTAAATTGTACCAAACCCAGAAAACTTTACCAGGTAGCAGGAAGGTGGGGGTCACCTTTTTCTTGAGGAGGGGGGTGCTCTGAAATGTATTATAGAGTTGGTCCAATACCATTATTTTTGTTTTTATTAATAGCTAGGAAAATTGGTGTTGACTGAACTTGGCTGTCAATTTCAACCCACCTAATCTTTTTTTTTCCTCCAAGTTTTTCAAGGCATAACTCATTGAAGTTAAAGGCTACCTTGTTTAGGCCAGCATTTTTATTGAGCTCCTTCATATGCTTTGTTCATACTACATTGTCCAGTGTATGCTCAAGAGATGTGAAAAATATTGCTGGAGCACATTTTTAAATTTTTTGTTTCTTTCTTTGTGGGCATACTATTTATGTATAAAGTAAAATGTAACACATGTTTAAATTTTCTTTTTCTTTGTTTGTACTATTTCTAGGATGTAGCTATTGACAATCCAAGGAACTGTGAAAGGTGCGTAGACTTCACACATAAATTATTTTTAAAAAATTCATTAATAGCTTCATTTCAATAGCAAAGTTAACTGATGATGATGAAAATGTTAGGTTTTTATCAGTAAAGATTTGTTGTTTATGCAATTATGTTGTTTATGCATATTTATAAATCAAGTCATTCTCTCACCATTCTTGTTGTTGCTTCTTTTCTAACATCTCAACAAAGACAGCTCATGAGTTCTTCTCCACGTGGTGTCATCTGATAAGGTTAACTTCTAACTTTTTCAAGCTATTTCTTTTCTTTTAACTCATGGTATGTATGCATGGTATGTGATTTCAATGGTTCAATTGTGATATTGATTTGATTTGCAAGCATCAATTCCAATTCGAGGGTTACGATTTGGAGTTATATTTTGAGTCATGATTATGATTTTACTAAAAAATTCACTACGTAGTATGATAACCCCTCTCCATCGTTGCACATAACAAAACACATTTTTTTTTCTTATGGCTGCAGTTAGTCTCAACCTAGCTCTTTAGTTTCTATTATTGGGTGTTTATTTGTAGATCCCTTCTTCAATGTAGTCATAAATTGTCATTGTTTGATGATAAAATGTGGTTGTAATTTGTCACACTAAAGCCAACAAGCTAAACCTCTTGTCCTAAAAACTCCACAGTTACAACGAGAATCACATATTATTGTAAAAGATATTATGTCTTGACAATGAGGGTGCTGGTCGTGAGTGATCAAAACAATTACCACAAAAAGCAAACCTCGTCATAGTAACAACCACAATTAAGATGAGAAAAAACAAGCTTGTTGTAGAAGATATTATGTATTGATGATGAGAGTGCTGGTCGTGATTGATCAAAACAATTACCACACAAAGCAAATCTCGTTGCAATAACATTCATAATTACAATGAAGAGCGGAGCTCGTTGAGATTGACACAACATACGATAGGCACATAACCCGGTTGTAGTTAAAGCCCAATCATTCGCGATCAGCTCTTTTACGACAAGCCACGACCACATAGGATACTCATCATAAAAGACTTTTGCAATGAGTTTGATGATCTCTTACAACGAGATTTCTAGTTGTAAAAGAAAATGGTTCCTGTTGTGAAGATGTATGACTTACAATTTGAATCATGCGCGGGATTTGTTTGATACTAGTTATGAGTAGTGGACTCATTTAATATTAGATACTATTTTCTAGCGTTTTCTTTCTTAATTATACATATTTGTAGTAATTTTTCTGTAACACTTTATTTTGGATAGACATTATGTTGAACTCCAAATGCAATATTAGTAGTTCTATATATAATTGAATATTATTTATTACCTAACTACATAAGTTGTTACATCCTAGTAGGTGCATGCTTGTGTATTCTACAGACCGCTGCTAATAGTAGCATACAAATGTAGTACGATGCCCATTGCAAAATAAATAATTATTGACAATTACGTGCTATTATTGTTCAAATATATACAAGAAAGACTCATATTTATGCCAACAAAAATAAAAACCCGGGGATAACAACAAATGCTAATAGAATTTCATAAAGTGGGAAATTGCAACACCAATAGTAATCATATGTTACCAATTGTAACCCCAACACATATCCATGTACAAAGAATTCTATTTGGAATGCTAATGTTAATGAATCAGAATTGTAGGAGTAAGCAAACCCCACAGAAATGCCAATGTATCGATTTTTGTTTGGAGTCCTAAAGCGAACTGATCAAAGTTAAGGGAACAAGCAACGCTAACAGAAATGCCAAAAGATCGATTTTTGTTTGTATTATTTAACATTCGTAATAGAATACTATTTTCTGTTGGAAGGAACTTTATAAACAGAACCAATTCCAACATTACAACCAAAAGAAATATTTTTATTCACTTACCCATTACGAATAGTAAATTGACTCTTTGGCAACAAGTCAATCCTTTGGCCATAAGGCGCATTTTTTAGTGATATGTGTGTGTGCATGTGTGTGTGCGCGTGTGCGTGCATGTATTGTTTGCAAATGAAAGAAATTCAGGCTATAGCTCAATGTCTGAATTTGTGAAGAAGAGAAATCATTGTATTATTGATTGTGTGCATTACAATGAGCTACACAATGATTTTATATACATGCCTCTACATTTTCTATTTAAAGAAACAGTTATAACAGTTATAACAACCTTGAGGTTGTTGCAACAGTTATAATAGTAATATGGGAAAGAAAGGAAAATATACAGGGAGGAGAAATCTAAATATAATGACTCTAACACCCCCCCTCAAATTGGAGGGTGGGCAACCCCCAATTTGCCCAAGATAGATTGATGAGGAAGACCAGACAGTGGCTTAGTTAGAATGTCGGCCAACTGAGTCTTGGTGCTGACATAACTAAGGGAAATCAGACCCTCCATAAGCTTCTGCCACACAAAATGACAATCAAGCTCAATGTGCTTGGTCCTTTCATGATACACGGGGTTTTTAGCGATGTAAATGGCAGCCTGATTGTCACATTTGAGAGGAATGGGAGTGATATCTGTGACTGTAAGTTCATGCAGCAGCCTGCTCAACCAAGCTAGTTCAGCTACTAAACGTCTCATGCTGCGGTACTCTGATTCAGCAGAAGAAAGGCTGATAGTTTGTTGCTTCTTGGACTTCCATGAGATGAGAGTTTGGCCTAAAAAGACCACATATCCAGTGACTGATTTGCGGGTGTGAGGACATGATGCCCAGTCAGCATCACAATAGGCTAGAAGAGAGAAAGAAGGATCATTGTTAAGTAGGATCCCCAAGGTAGGTTGGCTTCTGAGATATCGCAGGACATGAAGGGCTGCAGAAAAGTGTGGAATCCTTGGACTTTGCATGAACTGGCTGAGATGCTGTACAGCAAAAGCAATGTCGGGTCTAGTGTGTGTAAGAAAATTCAACTTACCAATAAGTTGTCTATATCGGGTAGGATCTGAATAAAGATCTCCTTCATCATATCTCAGTTTAGATGTTGGGTCAAGAGGAGTAAGAACTCCAGTAGAAGTATCACAGCCAAATTCTTTGAGAAGTTCCAAAGTGAACTTCCTTTGAGTGAGAATTAAGCCTTGTGGGGACTGCAAGACTTCCATGCCCAGGAAGTAACTTATAAACCCCAAATCCTTGATTTTGAATGTGAGATCCAGATATGATTTTAGGTTATGTATCTCAACCTCATTATTCCCGGTGACCAAAATGTCGTCAACATAAACCGCCACAAATGCAACAAAGCCATTGTCCTTTTTGTGAAATAAAGAGTAATCATTCTCTGAATGCTTGTAACCTCTTTGGTATAATACCTCAGTGAGCTTTGCATACCACTGTCGGGATGCTTGCTTAAGGCCATATGAAGATTTTCTGAGTTTGCAAACAGCATTAGGAATGGTGGAGGTTAATCCTGGAGGTAGCTTCATGTAGATCACCATGAAGAAAGGCATTATTCACGTCTAATTGGTGCAAGCTCCACTTCTTCTTGACTGCAACTGACATCAATGTTCTAATTGTGGTCATTTTAACCACAGGTGAAAAAGTCTCTGTGTAATCAATCCCTTCCTTCTGTGTAAAACCCCTGACTACTAGTCGTGCCTTTAGCCTTTCTACTGATCCATCTGCCTTGAACTTGGTCTTGTAAACCCATTTGCAAGAAATGGGTTTCTTTCCAGCTGGTAGGGAAACAATGTCCCAAGTGTGGTTATCAAAAAGAGCCTGAAATTCTTTGCTCATAGCTTCCTGCCAGCCTGGATGAGAAGCAGCTTCCTCATAGCTGGTAGGCTCGGTAATGTCTAAATTGGATAGAAGCTGTTGACTAGGAGATAAAAGACAGCAGGAGGTCAAAGATGGGGAAGAAAAACAAAGATTGGTGGTAGTGGAGGAACAATCATTGTGATAGAGTGCAGCAGAAGTGCACAGGACATAGTCATTGAGGTAGCTAGGTGGTTTGTGAGATCTTTGAGGCCTGTTAGTCCCTGCAGTACTGTGAGACCCTGCAGTACCAGGTAGTTCATGATTTGTAGGGGCTTGATTGTTGCCAAGATCATTGGAAGTACTCGAGATATCATAAAAGACCTCAGTGGCAGGAACTGGCAGAAGGTTATTAGGACTTTGTTGTGTAGAAGAAAAAGGAAATATATCCTCATGAAACACAACATCTCTGGACACATAAAATCTGTGATCATCCAAGGACATGACCCTATACCCTTTCTTCCCATGAGGATATCCCAGAAACACACATGGAATGGCCCTATTCTAAAACTTGTCCCTTCCTTGCTTAAGAGTGCTTATGTAACAAAGACAACCGAACACCTTTAGATGATCATAAGTGGGTTATGTTCCAAATAATAACTCAAAAGGAGTTTTGAATTGTAATAGAGCTGAAGGCATTCTGTTGATCAGATATGTGGCAGTAAGTAAGCATTCTCCCCAATACTTCATTGGTAGGTTAGATTGGAACATCAGGGCCCTACTGACCTCAAGTAAGTGTTTATGTTTTCTCTCTACTACCCCATTTTGCTGGGGAGTCTGAGTGCAGCCAGTCTGATGCAGGATACCAGTGCTAGCAAAAAAATTCAAAGCCTCATTGCTCAAACCAAGCTCTAAGGCATTATCACTTCTAACAATCTTGACAGCCCCATTGAACTGTGTTTTAGCCATGGCTATAAAGGATTTAACTATGTAGAAAGCCTCATCTTTAGTAACCATAAGATGGGTCCATGTGGACCTTGTATAATCATCCACTAAGGTTAAGAAATATCTTTGTCCATGATGTGTCTTGGTATGATATGGACCCCAGGTGTCCACATGTATTAACTCAAAAGGCTTGCTAGAAGATATGGAGCTGTTATGAAAGGGCAATCTCTGTTGTCTGGCACGAGGACAAATATCACAAGGAATGCTACTGTCTATATTTGTATCTGAAGAACCTTTCAATACATGTATGTATCTCAATTTTCTAAAAGAAACATGACCCATCCTTTTGTGCCATAAAGAAACAGCTGTGGGCTTATTACAAGTAAAGAAACATGGAACATCAGTTTTGTCATTATAAGACTGACAATCAGAAGCAGAATCAGACACCCATCTGCTTGTAACCTCATCATCCAATATGTATAATCCTTGGCTCGATCTACCAATTTCCAGAGGCCTCTTCAGTGAAGGGCCCTGCAAAACGCAAGAATGTTCTGAGAAAATTACTTGGCATTTCAACTGTTCACTAAGCCTTTTGACTGAGAGAAGATTGAACTGAAAATGTGGTACAAAGAGAGCATGATGCAGCATCAAATTTCTGCCAATCTGTAAGTCTCCAACCTGTGACACCTTGATCTTATTGCCATTGGGCAAAGTGATAAGAATGAGATTCTTTAGTGGTCGAATGTTGTGAAGAAGAGTCTTGTCAAAAACCATGTGATCACTCGCTCCAGAGTCCACAATCCAAATTTTTCCATTCAGTTTGCAAGTGCAGCATACAGAGTTAGTAATGTTATCATGCTTAAAAGAAGTAGACTGTATACCTGCCATATAAGCTGCAGAAAAACCTTGCTGTGAAGAATCTTGCAAGGGCTGTTTATTGGCCTGTAGATTGGCCAAGAAGTGTAGAAGTTGCTTAGACTGCTCAGCATCCAGTCCAGGTAAGATGGTCTGAGATGTGTGTTGCCCTGTGGTGACTGAATTTGTTGGCCCTGAAGTATTCACTTCTGTCTGTCCATCACTTTCTGTCCAAGTGTTGTTGGCAAACCTGCCAGTTCGAGTCTTGAGAGGCTGCTGCTGTTTAGGAGGATATCCATGGAGCTTATAACACTTGTCTATTGTATGTCCCTGCCTTTTACAATGGTCACAGAAAAGGTGAGAAGCCCTTTTTCCTTCAACTCTTCTCTGAAAATTTGGATAACCAGATTTATGTGGCATTACATTAAATGAGGCTGAATCTGTCAAAAAATTTGTGGTGTTTTTGACTTGTCTTTGTCTTTCTTCTTGGATGAGTAGGGAATAAGTCTGACCAAGAGAGGGGAGAGGGTTCATCATCAATAAATTTCCTCTCACACTGGTATATGTATCATTCAGCCCCATTGTATCATTCAGCCCCATATATATTTGTGGTGTTGGAGTCATTATATTTAGATTTCTCCTCCCTGTATATTTTCCTTTCTTTCCCATATTAGTGTTATAACTGTTGCAATACAACACACTGGCAGATATATCTTTATGTAAAGAATTAAGAATCCAAGATGTCACCAAATCATTACATCTTTGCCAATAAGGTAAAAGTGTAGGATCATTAATAGGTTTGGCAATCTTACCATCAACAAAACCAACCTTGTTCTTGGATGACAGGGCTATTAGGAAAGTCCTTTTCCATGTATCAAAATCCTCCCCATGAAAAACATTGGCTACTAGAACCTGGCCAGGGTGATCCGAAGGGTGAATGTAATAAGGATCATTTGGCTCAACTGCAGGTGTTCGACTCCCTTGAGCAGCCATTGCATAAAAGAAGATCAAGCAACCGAAGAAAAAGGAGTTTCTGAAGTAGTGCAAAAAGAAAGATTGAAAGAATATCTCCAACTTGAGGAGGTCGAATGATGAGACAGAAGAGAAAAATAGAAGAATGAAAAATGATCAGATGTGATGTATTTGCTCTGATACCATGTTTGCAAATGAAAGAAATTCAGGCTATAGCTCAATGTCTGAATTTGTGAAGAAGAGAAATCATTGTATTATTGATTGTGTGCATTACAATGAGCTACACAATGATTTTATATACATGCCTCTACATTTTCTGTTTAAAGAAACAGTTATAACAGTTATAACAACCTTGAGGTTGTTGCAACAGTTATAACAGTAATATGGGAAAGAAAGGAAAATATACAGGGAGGAGAAATCTAAATATAATGACTCCAACATGTATATATGTACATTTATTTATGTGTGTCTATGTATGTAAATATACATATATGTATGTACGTACATATATAGACACATATATATATATATATATATACACATATATATATATATATATATATATATATATATACATACATATATATATATATATATATATATATATATATATATATATATATACATATATATATTATATATATATATATATTATATATATATATATATATATATATAATATATATATATATATATATATATATATATATGCATGTATAAGTATGTTGCTTTTACATTGTCCATGTGGCTCGTTGTAATGTCCAATGGTTGTTGGTTTTTGAAATGGTTTCAAATTTGTGCTGAGAACGCACTTGTGATTTTTTATTATGGAATGACGTCGTATGTTACTTCCCGTGTTGCTATGTCTCTATCTGTCACCTCCTTGTTTATCTCTCCTCTTTTTTTATTCGAAATAAAATATGGATTCCTCAACTGCTCTGCTCGAACCCAATTGCAAGAAATAATTGGAAATGGCTCCCAACCTCCTTCGTATTTGACCTGTAGTTCTGTCAGCCGATAGTTTGTTTGGCTCTGATTACTGTTGTTTTAAGTTCTTCCAGCTAATATTTAAGTTCGGTTGTTTTAGTTCTGTCAGCGTATTCCGTTGTCTGTGTTGAATCTGCGTACCTCTAAGCAATTAAAGGAAAAGGTTGCTAAAAAACTGGGCGGGGGGGGGGGGGGGGGGGGGGGGGGGGGGGGGGGGAGAGGACCACAAGCAGCTTACTCACATAAGATGATAGAATCAAGAGGGGTATTATATCCTACTTCCCCCCCCCCCCCCCCAAAAAAAAATGTTCATGTGTGTCTATGTGTACATGTGCTGGCATCTTCTTTAGATGACTGCTACACAGTGCTATGATAGCGCTATTCTTCTCATTGGTTTGAACTGTTCAATAGAGCTTTCAAGTGTTGCGGTAAAGGATGAATTAAGTACCTTGGTCCTCTCAAGCTTATGTTGTACTTTTATTTATCTTTTTCCGTTATTTTATTAGATAATTCAATTATATGCATCGTGCACTGTTTTCCTTGGGTAATATATTGAATGCGGAGATTAAACATTATAAGAAAATAAGCATTTGATTATAGATGAAAAAATTAGAACGCATAATTACTCATGTGGAATTAAAACCACAATGCCTTTAAATTCACAATTTTTTTAGAGTTTACTAATTGTTGTTGTCTCCTTTCACTTCAGAGTTAATCTATAATCAAGTTAAAATTGTTGGAATGGATGACAATAGACTCTCCTACAAAGAAGTTAAACATACAAAGAATTCAAACAAATGGAATAGGAATGCTATCTTGTCAGAGGAAAAGAAAGAAGAAATACACGAAGAAAAGACATGTTTACAAAGTGAAAAAAAAAAATCACCATTCTGAAAATATAAATGGAGAAGACAACGGATGCAAGCAGGTGTTGACTATTACAATTCTTTTGGGCTTACCTATTCATTAGTTCAGGAAGCGTATTCAGTTGTTGCTGATTATTAATTAGGTACATCGAAGAGCTATAAATGTAAAAAATCCTTCTCCAATCAACATCAACAATCAATTACAAGAAAAAGAAGTTGGTATTTCACATTGTCAAAGAAAGAAAGGAAGAAATACGTAGGAAAAAAGGAGTAGTGTATCATCAAAAAACAAAAGCAGTCATCACTGTGTATCTCACTAAGGGCAGAATCTCCAACATTTAGGAGATTTGCAGACAAAGACTACAAAAATAAGTTCTTTAGTGCCTCTCCGATTCGTATAATTATAAAGGAGCCACATCTGAAGGTAATTTATATGCTTAGCTCATTCTTATTGGTTGTATATAGGATAATTTGCATTCAGGTAACTCTAAAATTTAGTCATTAACATTTTCAACCCTGTGTTTTTACCATTAATATTCCTGTACCTCGAAATTTATGTAACTTAATTTTTAGGTATCCTCCATATTGTTCTTGTCCCTTGAACCTTTAAAATTTGCATTTTTAATCTCAATCCTTAAAAACTTACTTTCGAAAATTTTAATTTTATGCATGTATAATTTCTCCCATAGGCAATATTCGAGACACTCTTTAATTGGGGATCAAGGCCACGTGACTAAAAATAATTAAGATAATTAAGCTTATCAATAATTAATTAAGCGTATTAATTGTTTAATGCTTGCATCATCACCTATGTGCCATGCTCCAAATTATTTACATGTTGTTCATTCACCTGAAGGAATCACTTCTATAGCATCTCAATTAAACTATATCACTATTATAGTTTTAGAATTAGCTAAAATTAAGACTGTAGTTGAAGAGATTAAGAAGTAATTATCTGTAATCTATCTTTCTTTAGTTAACGAGATTAGACATAGTGAAAAATCTACTTTAAGTATTAGTACTCCATTTTAGCATAAATATCCTTTCTAAAATCTCAAAATAAAATCCAATTCATTTGCATGATATAAAAATTCGAAAAGAAGTAGGAGAAAAATCAAGTGAAAAATTATCTGAGAATGCAAATAAAGAAGAAGATGATTGAGTATAAGCAGTATAATCTTAAAGTACTACAGAATATGTTTAAAAAAGAATGAAACCCATAAGAACTAAACAAAATTATGGGGCAATAGCTGAAAACAAGACGTATTATCTGATGAAAATGAAGAGACAATAATGTCCAATTATAAGAAGAAATATATCAACAGATGAGCCTAATTAAACTAGAAGATCTTAATATTGTACCTTTAAAAAAAATTAGAAGAAAACTGGATGAAAAATATGGTAAAATAATATTTGACGGAGATCAATGAGATTGGAGGAGAACTCAACCTAGGTGAAATCAGATCAATCTAGTTAACAATATTGTTCCTAAACCTGAAGAATTTGGTGAACCTTTTAAAAGAAATACTCATTTTATAAGACCTACACGGGTTCCAGTAGGACGTACGACTAATTTTTCTTTTGGGTTTATCCCAAGGAAAACTATGGTCTTTGAAGAAATTGGTTTTACCCCAATTAGCCAAACAGGATACATGTTAAATATCGACGAAGCTTGTAATAGAAATAAATATTTGAGCATTGGAAAAGAGAAATTAAACTAGAAGATCTTAATGTTGTATATTTTCCAGAAATTAGAAGGAAACTGGATAAAGAAGATGGTAAAATAGTATTTGACAATGAGATAAATGAGATTCAAGAAGAACTCAATATAGGTGAAATCAAGACCAATCAAGCTAACAATATTGTTCCTAAACTTAAAGAATTTGATAAACCTTCTAGAAGAAATACTTATTTTATGAGACCTAGGTAGGTTCGAGTAGGATATACAACTAATTTTTCTTTTGGGTTTATCTCGAGGAAAACTACGGCCTTTGAATAAATGAGGCTTATTCCAATTAGCTAAACAGGATACATCCTAAACATCGATGAAGCTCGTAATAGAGAAGCAACATTTGAGCATTGAAAAAGAGTAATGAATAGTGTCCTAAATAAACACTACATGGACCGCTGGAAATTTCTTAAACTATATTGTACATAGTATTTTTGGCACTATAGGTGAGTGGTATGATTCATTAAATGGGGACGGTAAAAACGCATTAAAAATGATGGAAACACCAACGGCAATATTCAAAAGTCTATGTAAAGAAATCGAAATCGAATTCATCAGAGCTAAACTCGATTCTGAAGAAAAGGCTAGAGAATGGCAAAGAAAAATAAATAACATAGAATTACATGATATGAGATATCTTCAGAATTATATTACTGAATTTAGTCAATATTATTACAAAATTGGGCATAACAAAACCAATCTTAGTATATTTTATGACAAATTACCATATCCAATCAATTTTATAATCAATGAAAAGTGCATTGCATAGCTTGAAAAAATAAATATCATTAATACCCTTGGTTCAAGAATCTCTTATCTGAGAAAATGGGTCAACGATCAATGCTTTCATCTCCAAAAGTATAAGAAAATGAAGAAGTAATTTCCAGCTTATTGGGATAATCCTCACCAATGGGGAAAAAAATATAAAAGAAAATTTACTAGAAAAAGAGCTTTAATAAGCAAAGGGGAGAGAAATATAAAAGAAAATATTATAATAAAACAAGCCCTAGAAAACAAATATTTTTTTAGAAAAGTGGGTTATTGTCCTACTAGGAAAGCAATTACAAGTGTTGGGCATGCGAAGAAGTAGGTCATTATGCAAACGAATGCAAAAATAGGAAGAATAACAAACTTATTGAAACCTTGGGAGTCTGGACTATTTTGAACTGAGCGAGGGTGAAAAATTAGATTGAGCCCTAAAAAACAATAAGGGAATTGTTAAGATTATATTAGAAGATGAATAAAAAGAAAGTGATTATGAAAAAAACTAGTCCTATGATGGAAAGTAGTTCAATTAGTCATTGTGATCTTCAAGGAGAAGAATTTATTATAGACAATGAAAACAAAGAAGTTAAAGGAGATCAGGTCCTTCCCATAATCCAAAAAGACATTATCTATAAAAAATCTATCTTTTAACTAAAGAGTAAGTACATATATGAAACAATGGAAGGAGACCTAGAGATAAAAGGCTGTGAGTATGATGTGAGAGAAGTTAATCTCATTAATTTAAAAAACATCCTGAGGCATAACAAAGATAGAAAGTATAGGTACATCCATATTAGAAGTGTCCAAATTGAAATTACTCCATTGCATTATTATGTAAAGAGATTGATCTTTATGTTTTACTCTACGATATCACGAATGTCAAATTTAATAATCAAATTATCACAGGGATCAAGATCAATTTATATAATGGAACAGTAGGATTCAATTGACGACCTGGGTGTTATATAAGCCTAAAAGATGAATTTGCTTAAAACTTCCTTTCCTTTAAGATAAAAACTATTCGAATGGACATGAAAAGAGAAGGATACCCACTAAAGATATTTTGAAAAATAATCTACAAACTAGATAATACCATAGATCCAATGATTAAGGTAACGATGATATAGGCAAAAAAATTTGAAAGTCCTACTTCTATCCAAAAAAATCCAAAGGATTAAATCCAACCCTCGATAGATAAAGATTGATAGGTCATGAATATCTAACTTTGCCAACACTACAAAAATAAATAAGAAAAATAGGCCTAAAAAGTTATCCACGCCCTCTTATTATACGCAGTCAACGTGGTGATATTTTAATTTTTTTAAATACCAAAACTACAGCTATGATGATGTTGGAATTTGATAGAAAAATAAAATAAAATTAAATGTACCAAAAAGTTCTACTAAGTTTTTTCATAGTTATATCTCATATTTTTGCCATGTTCACTATCATTTTTCTTTGAGTAGAAAAGTGGGATATATTATTATTGCATATCAAGTTCCACAAATGTGGAAATACAAAATGAATGTTTGTTAGAAAAAAAATGCGAGACGAAATGTCTATACAAAATAGACTACTATGGTATGTGTATAATTTCTTTGTTGCTTTGAATAGTGTATATTAGTAATGACGTTAACAGATGGATACCCCTGGCCTAAATGTCTAGATCTGCCACTGGTTCGGGATTCAATGGCTAGCTACTTTGGACACTATAAAATGGAATTTCAAACAGTTATGGATGGAATTCACATTCCAAAATAGAATTCATGTCCTGAGAGGGTTGAATGCAGGTAAAGTGTAGGTTATGGCATAGTTACAACTACCCAAAGTTGTCCTCAATTCTACTCAACTTTGTATGTTACAACTTATATTTGGACTTAAGAACAACAATACAACGCCAGCAGCCCCAGAACTGAAGAAACACATGCTCCAACACAAGATATACTGAAACGATATTCAAACCTTTTCCTAGAACCTTCCTCTTTACCCCAAGTAGTGACATTTTCACACTAAGATTCCCCTCAAAAGTGGGACTATCCTCATTTATATCCATCCCTATAGATACCCACTTAAGCACAATGATATATTGAAAAATTGGCAAATGAGATGCTTGATAAGGGGGTAATTCTGCTAAGCTCTAGCTCTTTTGCCTCCCCAGTGGTCTTGGTGGGAAAGAAGGATGGCTCATGGAGGTTATGTGTTCACTACAGAGAATTAAATAAAACTATTATCAAGAAAAATGTCCCCATACCTATCATAGAAGAGTTATTGGATGAACTAGCTGGCTCTACTATTTATTCCAAAATTGAATTAAGATCCGGTTACCACCAGATCAGAATGCAAGAAGAGGATGTGTTCAAAATAGCATTTAAAACACATTTAGGACACTATGAATTCCTAGTCATGCTTTTTGGGCTGCCTAATGCAGCAACTTTTTTCCAAAGTTTGATGAATTAGGTTTTCTAAGCTTATATGAGGAAATTTGTTTTAGTGTTATTTGATGATATATTGGTCTACAGTGCCACCTTGGAAGATCCTATTAAGCATCTAGAATTGGTGCTACAAAGCCTGAGAGCCAACACTCTTTCTGCCAAACTCAGTAAATGTAATTTTGGCATACATAGAGTAGAGTATTTGGGTCGCTTCATCGCTAGGGCAGGAGTGGAAACTGACGCCAGGAAAATTAAGGTTTTATTACATTGGCCTCAGTCGCGATCTCAAAAAGATGTTAGAAGTTTTTTAGGACTCATAGGGTACTATAGGAGATTTATTAAGAGGTATGCTACGATTAGTATTGCATTGACTAATTTACTAAAAAAGGATGATTTCTTTTGAGAAGAAGAAGCAACCAAGACTTTTCAATCCTTTAAAAAAAAGCCATAACAATTGTATCGATCCTTGCTCTACCAGACTTTGATAAGTAGTTTGAGATTGAAACTGATGCTTTAAGTGGTGATATTGGTGCTGTGCTCCAATAGAAAACGCATCCCATTGCTTTCATGAGCAAGAAACTTGGTCCCAAAATGGCTGAAACTCTTTATCTATGAAAAGGAACTTTTGGCAATAGTATTTACAATGCAGTAATAGGATCAATACCTAATGGGGAGGCCTTTTATTATTAGACCATACTAGAAAAGCTTAAAGCACTTATTAGAGTAGAAGATCCCAACACATTCACTAACAAAAAAGGCCATATAGGGACGGATTCAGCGATGGAAAATGCAATTTAGCGATGGATGTTTGAGCTCAACAATGAAATTGGTGACGAAAATGAACCGTTGCATGTTTTTGTCATCATTGAGGAGATAGCGACGAAATTTGAAATTCCGTTGCCAGGCGGCAATGGAACTGGCAAAGGATACGCAAAGATGGCGGGAGCCGAAGGCGCACAAGTTAATGTTCATAATATCGTCTCATGTGCTTTGTAGTGCTTCTTGATGCATACAACCTCTGAAGTCACGGTTTCAATGGCAATAATGCATCCTTGCATATGACAACGGACTTTGATTCTTTTGTTGCAACCTTTCCCTCTTCCATCTCAAATGCCCGCAAAACTTGCATGCCTTGAGGTTCAAGTCCTCTTTGAAGAAAAGCATGTAGTCTTTACGACAACAATCAACGTGTATCACATCATTATTGAGATCATTCATAACCTACTTCGTCTGGGCATAGCTGTTTGGCGTAAGGTTGTTAGGTGGGTACATGTCCTTCATTAATTGAACAATTTCAGTGAAACAGTTTTGTCGCATATTATAATCAGACTTGAAACTCAATAACCGAATAGCAGTAGAGAGCTCATTATGTATAGGACAACCATCATATAAGGGTTGTTGAGCAGTTTGAACCATAATATAGAATGGTTCTTGAGAAGTACTTGACTGTTCATCTCTTATATTTTGACTTGCCAATGTAATATCACCAATCATGTACTCCATATGATCTGTGTAGCATTCATTGTAGTCATAATTAGCATGACTTGAACCACCAGCTTCGGCCATTTCACTGGTAGGGTATCCAAAATCATATTGTTCAGGTTCTACTTGTTCATGACTAATCCAATACCAATATCTTTTCATAAAACCCTTATGCATAAGGTGCATCTTTACCTCATCGGGTATTAAGTACACTCTATTTTTACACTTCATACATAGACATCTATACTTCCCCTTCATTTGGAACTCTTCTTGCCTACATGCAAATGCATCAAATTAATTTACTCCATTTAGAAATTCTTGCATATAACCATTATAATAAGGCAATAATCCATTATTCATCCACCAACAATGTGGAGGGTCATTCATATTTCACTCAAGCAACGGTGTTCATAAAAATTATTGGATTACTATTAATTTTAATTTATATAATTATTATTATATCAATTTATCAATTATATATTACATATATTTTAATCGTCAAACACAATTACTTAATATTATAGCATTAACTTCTTTAATATTCATGTTCCACTACATCTATTTTCTTAGATTACGAACCTAAATGTTTATCCAAAAACTCCCAAGTAAAAATAAAAACATCAAATCACATTAACATACAACCCACATTATAGCATTAACTTTACATCAACAATCTCATTGAAATATATCGTCCACTATCAAAAATTATTGCTTTTAAAGCAAGCCAATTTTCAAAAATTACTCATTTTAACTTTCACCAATTCAGGATTCAAAACATAAATTGCAATAATCTTATAGATTTCTACTTATAAACTTCAATAAATATATTTCTATTCTTATAAATATCATAAAACTCATAATAGATTCAAATTTGAGCATTTCATTCCACCAACATATTATGTTCTAATTACAAGTACAAAACCTAAACCCTAAACTACATTGAAGAAGAGGTTGAAGCAAATTGGATCAATAACATCCCACAAATTTCACATTTTAACAAAAACATAAACTAACTATGAAATTGTAACAATCTAATGCTAAAATTTTTAGGAAATCAAACTAAAAGAGAGATCAAATTCACCTCAGGTCCAATCAAGGGGTGGCAGTTGGCAGCAGCGGGTGGCATCAGCGGGACGGGCGGTAGCAATTTCGGGGCTCTTAGTGTTCTGTGAAGCAAATGAGGAAGAGAACCAGATCTGGCTGTCTTTAAAGAACCTGGCAATGGAAATTCCATTGCTGTTTTCAATTTTAATTTTTTAAATTCTTAGCGGTGAAATTTCCGTCGCAAAATAGTAAATAAAATTAAAATTGAATTTGGTGACGGAATTTCCGTCGCCAATGTCAAAATTATGGCGACAGATCTATAATTCCGTCCCTAGATCCGTTGCCAGTCTGATATATTTCTAAATCCCCCTTTTCCTTCGTGATTTCCGTTGCCAATTGATACGGATTATTTTCGTCTCTTATTTCCGACCTTATTCAGTGCTTTTTTGGTAGTGCTTTTTAACAGTTTTGGTTATCCAATCTAATGGGGTTAGAGTATGTGATACAATGGAAAAAGAGGGATGAAAACATTGCGGTTGGTGCTTTATCAAGGGTTCAAGGGGCAGACATTCTACACATGGCTCTTTTTACCGCTCAATTAGATTTGATAATTGTAATTGAGTAATCATGGCAAACTGATCCTATATTGCAGCATATTATATAGCAAACCAAGTTTCCTAAGTATCAGCTTTTCCATGAGTAACTAAGGAGGAACGACAAGTTGGTTATCGGAACTGTTGCTATATTAAGAGACAAATTTACTACATCGGGTGCGCTCCTCTCCTATAAGTGGATATTTAGGTAGGGACACTACCCTCAAGAAAATCAAACAACTCTTTTACTAGAAGGGTTTAAACAAGGCAATACAATAGTTTATCAGACAATGGGTAGTATGTCAGCCTTGCAAGTACGATACTAGTGCTCTACCTGGGTTCTTACAACCCCTACCTATGCCTAAAGAAGTCTGGATTGATATTTCTATGGATTTTATAGAGGGATTACCAAAGTTTCAGGGAAAAGAACTGATTTGGGCCGTAGTTGACAGGTTTTATGCTCTTACCTACTTGGTTGCCAATATGGATTCCGGTATTGGATGGGATTATAAAGATCAACGACAAGAGGTTCATATAAAAATAGTTAGTCTTTTATTTTTCTTGATTGTTTCATCTGAAGAAAAAAAGAAGAATTACAGTGATGGGGAGCTCTGTGAAGTCCGACCATAAACTGGTGACAAGGTCCTCGTTAATAGCCCCCTTTGCTCCATGAAATTCATGCACCAAGCCCTCCCATTAGGGAACATAACCCATGTTAAGATGACAATCTTGCCCTCTCTGGCATCTAAGTGATCTAACCATCTTAGCTCCAGCTGCTTCCGATGAGTCTATGAACGGCATTTTTTCACTGCGCTATCAGAGTTCTATCGCCAAATTGGATTGCCGTTCATGATGAACCGGTATTGGTATTCCAGGTTCAAGGCTAACACGCCCTATAAACTACAACAAAGCACGTAAACGAAATTTTAGTTGTTGAATTGGAAGGGTAATGATTTGGAGTCATGTGAATATACGAACTTACCATAGTTGCAGTTCCTTTTTACACTCTAGAGGAGCCCAATCCAAACCGGGCTGCTCTCTAGTCTGCCATTTAGCTGCAATCTGGCAGTTGTAGTCATGCCGACCTCATTGGTTGACACGTCAGCATACGCTTGATCAAGGGAAAATCACTAAGAAGTGTTGCTTTAACTTTTATTTACTAAAAGGTAGTCCTTTTTCAACAATTCATTTTTTTAGACGACTGGCTGCACAGATCCATTTTGCATGATGCTATTGTCTTTTTGTAATTTACCTTGTTGCCCTTCGTATTTGAGTTGTCTTTTTGTAGTTTACTTTGTTGCCCTTCTTACTTTATGCTCCTTTTATAACAATGGATGGATCCTCCCTCCCCAGCCCCTTATATCACTCCCCAGTATCTCTCTTCTCTTTCTCTCTCTCCATGTGGCCAGCCATGGATAGAAACCTACGACACTTTCTACGAAGCCTTAAGAATTTAGAAGTCAATTAAAATTGATTTAAAGGTTAACCAAATTTTAATACAATGAAAGTAATTTTTAAAATATTAATATGACAATTGTTTTACTTAAAATCTACATTTACAAAACCAGTTAGTCAATAATTAACACTAATTTTTATTAAAAACATTAACTATAAATATTGTCCTTAATAATAACATTTAGAAAAATATTTTTAATAACCTAGAGTCAATTGTATTTTAAAAAGTAACTAATATTACATATTAAGTTAATGATCTTATAAGAAAATTCAATTTAAGAAACCTTAAATATAAGGTATATGACTACTCCTCTTATTTATAATTCTTTATTCTTGTAAATATTTTTAAATTTGAAATTTTTTTTCATCTTTACACAAAATTAAGCTCTTTTATTTTTTTTATTTTAAGTAAAATATATGAAATCTTATCTCCACTATTCTTTTATTGGCATAAATAAATTAATGTAACATTTTGTTGCCCGATTTTAACATAAATTTAAAAATTTGAATTTGAATTTTTATTCTAGTTCATTACTAAAAAATGATCATTTTTTATTTTCATTTTGTCTTCTAACTTTATTAAGTTTAAGATCTATTCATTTATTTACGTAAGAAACACCATTGTTATTACTTTGAATGAAATTTGATGTTTTTCTTGTATTCTTAAAAAACTATTTTCGTACTGTTGAAGTACTTTTTCTTTTAATTGCTAATTTCTTCAAATTTTTCTTAACTTAGAGTCATTAAAAAATATTAAAATATATCTTAAACCCTAACCATAAACTGTTACCGTAAATATACCCTTAATCCTAAGCCCTAAATGCTCAATTCCGACCCCTAAACTACAAAACCTGAGCACTAAAATCCTAACTGTTGATTGCTGAGCTGTGAAGTTCAACTTTAACCATAATTCCTAATTATTAAAGTATAATTGTCATAGTTTCATCTGTTGTTCGTTTGTATCATAATATGCGTTATATCTCATACTTATAAATGTGACAACTAATATGAGATTATATAACTTTTGAGTAATTTCTTGATCTTATAGCAAAAACCAAAAGTTTTCTAAATTTCTTGATCTAATAGCAAAATTTGAAAGTATCCTAACTCAAATAATGAAAACTGGGATGACAAATGATATTTTTTTTTAACTTTTCTTCTCTTTTGTTGTTATTCTTTGTCCTTAAAATGAGACAATTACCTATGTAATTTTAATATTTGGGGGATTTGAAAATCATATTAGATAGCTTTCCCAAGTAATGAATAAATTATTTTTTTTCTTTTTTAAGGTTTCTTAAAAAGAGAAATCAAAACAACGAGTGATAAGTAAAAGGACATGGAGTAAATAAGTGAACACTAGAAAAATTAGCTAATTTATAGTTTTGGGATATGGTTTATCATAGAAACAAATACAATATGAAATTCTAAAATTTGTCATTTAGCATTTGGTGTTTGCGGTTTATGTGTGAAGTCTAATGATTAATACTAGTATCAAGAACTAAGGTTTAGTGTAAACTCTATAACTAATATCAAGAAAGCAATATTCATTATTAACTACATAGATCCACAAGTGTTGGGTTGCCACTGAGTATATTAAGTTTTCAAACCATATACACCAAGTCGGGTTGATCGTATATGCCATGCCACGTTGATTGATTATGACAACCTGGGTTAACTAGATTGTATATGCGGGTAAACCTTTGATCAATTTGGTCTTGGATCCCTCCCATCTTTCTTTCAAGTAAACTCAGTTTTTTCTTTGGTTAGAATCCATAGAATCATATAAAACGCCAGGCTTAGACATAACGTAGAAAGGGATACAAAAACACTAACTTATGCAACAAAAAACCTGAATAATTACCAACTAACACCCTTTAAATACTATGCAAATGTGGCAACATATAACATATGCCTTATTCACTTAATTTCATAGTAGTGTTGTTATTGTTGAACCAAAATTGTGAGCCGTGCAATATTATTAATTAAAAATATTTTAACTCATTATCCTAAACCCCAATTTTTGATCCAT
>JAKOGI010000257.1:509508-609508 GCA_029747015.1 Carnegiea gigantea | reverse complement strand
TCTTAGCCACTTAAAGCGTATCGGCCATGACGGCTAATATTTTTGTTGTGTCTTTTGGTAAAATCGTTTATCACATAACTCACACTTTTCTAAACCGTTTTAGGGATTCCCCCGTTTAAGCAGGTTCACTCCCAAATACTGTTTGTATCGCGAAAATAGGCCATTGCTTGCTATTAATCATGGCTATTATTAGTTTGAAAACACGAGAAACGTTCTTTGTCAAATCACCACACTTTCACGCATAATGCATCTTAGACATAAAAGGGGGAAAGGGATTCACACATTTCACATTCAAACACTTCATAATCATTTCAACAACACAATGAGCCACACATGGCCTCGCAATCCACCCGATTGCGGTCAATTCACAACCCGAACTCCCTCCTCACAAGCACCGTACCACAGGACCTCGAACGCTCATGATTCTTTCCTCAAACCATCCAACTACCAGCTCGATTCATCGATTCATTAATCACAACATATTATCCTATTAGCTTATAAAAATAAAGGGTGAAGTTTAGGTTCTTACCTGAGCATCCAGTACCATTCAGCGGTGCGCTACAACAAGCGTTCATATGGCCACATTTATTCATGAATCGACAACACTTATTCAATAAATCAAACATAATTTGATTCTAAACATATACGATACATTTCGAAGCAACTTTCCTTAGCATGAATGTACAGTGAACAGAGGTTCGAGTGAAAGCTAAGCATATTTCAATAGCTTCGAATTTAGTTCGTTTACATGCATTAGTTAGTTTAACTCGAGTCGAACCTAAACATGTTTATATAACTTCGAGATTAATTCGTTTAATGTGTATTAGCTAAGCTACTTGATTCGGAGCCAGACACCCTTCATTTACCTCGAAAATTAGCTCATTTGCATGCTTTGGTTAATTAATTCGAATGGAAGCTAAAGACATTAAAAGAACTTCGATTTTAATCATTTTTCATATATTAGCTAAATAACTTGAATAGAAGCTAAGCACATTATCGCAACTTCGATTTTAATTCTTTTTCGTACATTAACTCATTAACTTGAATCGATGCTAAACACGTTAAACTAACTTCGTTTTTAATCCTTTTTCATGCTTCAACTAATTAACTTGAATCGATGCTAAACACGTTAAATTAATTTTGAATTAGTATCTCAAGCATGATTTACATTCATGGATTCGAATCGATGCTAAACATATCAAACTAACTTCGTTTCTAATTCCTTTTCAAACAATAACTCATTAACTCGATTCGAAGCTAAATACGTTAAATTAATTTCAATTTTAATTCCGTTTCAGACAACAACTCATTAACTCGATTCGAAACTAAATATGTTAAATTAACTTCGAATTAACATCTCAAGCATGAATTACATTCATTGTTTCAAATCGACGCTAAATACACGTAATTTGTTTCGATTTACAATCTTAGGCATAAATTAACCAAATGAATCGAACCTAAACATGAATAGTGCATTTCTTGACATTTCTAACGAATTTAACGAACCCTAACTTGACATGCAACATCAATCTGCTGAAAATTAACTTCGAAAATAGTAATAACTTAGGAGGGAGAAACACTCACTGGGATTAGCCTAATTTCAACCTCAAACAGTAAACACCAAATGCTCCCACTCCGCTAAACCCGAACCCAAGCCCGTCAGCCAGCAATTTTCGAACCCTAGCCCTCGGTTTCGTGATGCTTCTGGCGGATTGAGGCTCGATTTTGGCTCTAATTTATAGAGAAGGCTGGGTTGAAGGTGGGTCGTCGTTTTCCGGCAGGTGGACGGCTGGTTTTGGGCGAGGGGACGCGTGGGTGAGAGGCTGTGCGAGGTGGATGAAGTTTGGTGGTGGAATGGGCGGCTGAAACGCGTGGTGTGAGGGACCGTTCGTCCCTTTCTCTCGCCGGTGACGCGTGCTGGCCGGCGGCAGCGCCAGGTGGCCGGTCGCCGGTGAGAGAGAGAGAGAGTAAGAGAGATGCGTTAGAGAGAGAGAGAGAGAGCGTGCGGGGGGGTCGGGTTCTGCCCGACTTCGGTCCCCCCTTTCCCCCTTTTCAATCCTTTTCCTTTTTTTTTGGTTCAATTAATAACATTCTACTGAATCCCGATCCCGTACTTGCTAATGGTTAGGCTTAGCCCGAATCGAAACGACCTTCAATCAACTTTTCAGTTTAAACTTTGGGATTCAACCAAGTAAAACGAAAAACGATTTTAAAAACTCGGTTTAGCGTTGATTCGATAATTTTATAAATAAGTAACATCGATAATAACGTTAATCAAATAATCGTTCTTTTGAATGAATTTAATCGTTAAAAACTCACACAGTTACTAAAAATTCGGCTTTATAACGTAAAAGCAAGACAGGCAACTTAAATAACGAAGGTGGGTCTTATATTCTTCCCCCTTTAAATGAATTTCGTCCTCGAAATTCCAAATCCAAGTTCGGTTTTTCCTAAAATGAACGTGCGCAGGTAAGATCTACACGGTGGGTTTCCAAAAGGTTCCTTTTTGCAATCACTACTTCTTTTTAAATCAAAAGAAAATGTCTTATGGTATTCAGTCTCCTCCTCGCCAGTCCTCTTCAAGCGTCTACTCACTCTATTTAGGCGCTGAGGGCAAATCGCATTGAAGAGGGGCAAATGAGTTGGCATGGACAGCCATATTGAGTTTGTTTTGAAAATGAAACATAGATTTTCAATGATCTAGACTCAGTTCGCATGGCAAGTAATAATTCTATACATATGCGTCTATAAATGGGCATCTAAAGGCACGACAATTGAGACAATGACATCTTAAGGTCATACACTAGCGGTCTCATTCTAAAACATGAATTCAAGTTACTATTGGAATCACAATGATTAACATGGAGACTATTATAACACATTTAGAGTAATAAAAATGTCACATAGCACCACATAGTATCATTTAAGCACAATGGAATTGCATAGTATTAGCAATCCAATATTCTTAAGCTTAGGAGTCTTGGGGAGCATGAACGCGTCTAAAACATACATGGCAAGCAATTTACAAAAGGAAAGCATATGCACCAACATTCCGATGTCTGTACATCAATCCCAACTAACTTTTAGGCCCTTTCATTCATGACAACTTATTCAGGACATGTCAGGTTCGCATGAAGGCAGTTAACTTAGTCGGGTCCATTCAAAGGCATCAAGATATTGGGTCACTCTGAAGTCAAATCAATTGGTCAGGAAGCTATCACATCATACCTAAGCAGTAAAAACATTATATTACATCACATTGACAACGAAGGGACTTGGAGTAACACTCGAATTCACATTGGCATCACGTAGGGTCTACAACAGAGCACTAAGGATGAAGAATCATGAATGGCATGAACTAGCATGGCATGTCGATAGAAACGACTGAGAAGATAATGCTACGGCAAGAATACATGCATGCAAACAACGAGTCAAAGGTCATGTCATGCTGTGTACTATGAAACTTCATTCGTCGGGATAATCAAGTCACCTACCAAACCAAATGCAGGTCAAGCATGGATTGTACATAGGCAAGCAAAGGTGAAGATAGACACCTAAGGTCACCACATCATGCATTAAGTGCGTATGTGTATAGTTTTTCAAACCATATCATGGGATAATAGAACTTGTGGAGTACAAGTAATGACTCAGAGATCGTACAAGCAATGGTTCGCATAGGTTAAACCACTTAATCAATCCAGCCATTACGCAACTAAAGTTCATGATAAGCAACTCCAATGACGTGTATTTGCTGTACCATTCACTCATAAAACGTACGGCTGATCATCAATCAACTAGCATGGGTAAGAATTATGGTGTTAATGGTCTTATAGGTA
This sequence comes from Carnegiea gigantea, assembly GCA_029747015.1. Taxonomy (NCBI): domain Eukaryota; kingdom Viridiplantae; phylum Streptophyta; class Magnoliopsida; order Caryophyllales; family Cactaceae; genus Carnegiea; species Carnegiea gigantea. The sequence goes on along the minus strand of JAKOGI010000257.1, from coordinate 605,672 downwards.
TGTGTTGAGGGTCTACAAGGTACACCTATCCCATAGGTGATCATATGGGTCTCACTGTAGTTCGCTTACCTTAATGGAGATCATTACTATGTACAATTCCAAAGTCTGCTAGGTTCTTCCTCCCTTTCGCTTTCTAGGTGTATTAGGGTTCGTCCAAGCCAAAACATCATCACTCCAATCAAATATAAGAGGCATAGACCTTAGTTCGAATAGAAGGTGAGTAACTCCCTTACAATCATGATTATTCTAGCATGCCATTCAATGATGCATTCGGAGATAAACATTTCAAAGCAAAGGTTACAATCGCGCAATCAAACTAGGGCATATATGCATAATCAGCAATTAACCACAACATAAGGACTATACGCTCTGCAGGGATTAGCTAACTATGACTACACGAAGCAACAACTCATGTAGGTTGAATTCTTTGGCCAATTAAGTGACATACCCAATAGGAATCAAGTCGAAGAAGCACCACATAGCTCACTTACTTTACCGTCAGTTAATAAACATACAGTTGGCCCTACATATCATTCTAAGCGGCTATATAAGCTTTCAAGGTCCGTACGTTGTGCAACATGCCATGGTTTCAAGTTCACAACTAATGTCACATAAGGGGTCATTTAGAAGGGCATACAGGATTGCATTTCTCATTTGCAAACTAAGGTCAAGGTATGTCTTGAAGCTTGTCAAAATCATTAAAAACTAGCCATCAGCCAGCTAACAGGGGGTAAGAACAATAGCATCAATGGTCTTACGAGTACACATTGAAACTTTGCAACATAATTGTCTCATAAGGTAATTGTTGAGGTCCGAGGAGCTCTTAGTATGGATGGGAAGGTTCTATCTTCTACCTTAAGGCATTATGGCTTCCGCACGTGGTGTTATTACTTAAGAAACTGCTGAAAAGGGTGTAAATCAGCCTCAAAAGATAACGAGGTGGTGCATGTGGTATAACGATTCCAAAGTCTGTCAGGTCATTCCTTACATCTCCACTCTAGGTGTGGTAGGGTTGATATGACCAGGACACTATCAAGCCTATAGTTAAAAAAAAAATGCGTTCCATGTCACTATAAGCATAATGCTTAGCTGACTCGAGGGTAATAGTAGTCACATGTAAGGATGTAAGGAAGACTCCACATGTGAGTGACAATCCAGACTGAGGCCACACCTAAGTGTCAATAACACGTATGGGATAACAATTAGGCAACATAATAAGACCATATCACAACCATCATATTGGCACGCGCATAAACAAAGTTCTCGCTTAGTTCCCTTAGCGATTGAGAAACCACATAATTGGGGTATTGTCAAAAAGAAGCTTTTAGTCTAGAGGGGTAATTCTTAGTCCCTTATAACTTGTCATTTATACATCAAGCAACATATGCATCTTGGCGGATAGGCATCCAAAACATTTAGCTGCACATAGAGACTTATAACAGTAGCAGAGACTCGAGTGGGATTATAAAACAAATGCAAGCTTTCAAGTGCGGCATTAAAGCCTAACTGCATAATTAGAAGGGTCTTTCAATGCGAAGTAAACATCTTAATTCATTGTTTAGAAAGGTCTCAACTTTCAAAATCTCTAGGTTTTCAAACGAGAAATAGTCCAACTGCCTCTAGCCTATCCCTACCAACCACTAAGTACGTCTACTCACTCCATTACGGGGCCCGAGGAGCAAATCGTACCTTAGGGGCAAGAATATGCTTAGAGTTCAGACTTTCCAATCATTCAATTTCAAACCGTCAAGGAGTATAAGCAAATAAACAAACAACCTTCGATTGGACTATTACTTAACGCATTCATGAGAAAACAGGTTACTCGGCTTACACCCTTAACAATTCGTTCGTTCACTCAATTAGTGAGCTCACTCGAGCAGTACCTAGCTAGCTAAATACGCCAAGATTCACATTAAATGCACAATTGTAGACCTAGTAGGCACATATCACATCATTATGAATGCGTTCCTATCGAACTATATGAATGCAAGACTCAGGTCGCGGCTTATGGTCGCAGGACCTTTACTCTGATACCATCAATGTAACACCCCCAGCCCCTAGGCCAGAAGCGTTATGTTTTCCTAACTTCTTACTTAAATTCTGGGATGAAACGGACAGAGTTCCCCCTAAAAACTGACCATTTCTAGGCTAAAAGACTTACATAAGTCCCTGTAAATCAACGGAAGCGCAAAACATTTAAAACATAGCTCAACGGCCACACGTCGGAGTTCATAACTCAACGAGCTACTCGCTCGGAGTACACCAACCAGATTGATTCATGAATAAAGAAGAAATGGAGGATGCAACTCAACGGTTAACAAAACCGGAGTATTAAAATTTACATCATAAAACATAGCTAAATTAAACCAAGAAGACATCTAACTAACTTGATGGTTGGCTGAGGCAGCCATACAGAGCGACCTTTATACCATATGCATTACATGAACTAGAATAATCGTTTACAGACCTTTATAAACTAAGAGCACATTACATGACTTCATTAAACGCGTAAGATCCCTTTAAATGAGCACATATGACGCCTTGTAAGCAACGATAGGTTCTTTCTGGACTTATCTGACTCAACTTCTTCCCGTCAGAAAGAAAACCTGGGGAAAAGGGGAAAGAGTAATGGGATTAGCAACCACACGCTCAGTGAGTGTCCCCCAACTCCCTTAAAACCAAAACTGTTGCAGGCAATACTATCTTTACTAGTCACATATCACGTTTCCATACTTTACTATCATAATAGATATTCTTAGAACCTTTATGGGAGGATCACTAAACATAAACTTCACTTTGACCCCTCAATCATATTTTTAGGTTCCTTAATGATAGAGTTCTTTTCTAGCAAGCAGTTAGGCACGCGAGTAAGCATCGAAGGCTAAGTATAAGGATCTTTTCTTTTCATAGTATAACTTCCTAACACTCCATTTAAACTACACATGAACCCTCAATCATATGATGTGTATATAAGGTTATCCCTTTTCATAAATACATTTTTGTTGGCATTTCATTCATATAATATACACATCACACACATAAATACATATCAAGCATTTAAGTACCTTTAAACATCATATTGAGCTATATGATACCCTCGCATGCTATTCACATATCAACGTTCATTCTTTTAGGAAGAGACGCCTTTATTCATGGAATTTTTAACATGCTATAACTTTCTTTCTCATCTCATACACTTTAAATCAGACAGATTTGCTATGGATAAGAATGATACCACAAAAGATTAGAATCCACGTTCAACCATACTTAAGAATCATTCATAATGCATCCATTGAAAGCTTCCCTTTAATACATAGGATAAGAATCCACATTCAAACATGCTTGTGGATCATTTCATAACTCATTCATTAAAAACTTTCTTTCTTTCGTTGAAAACGTTTTCTTGGTCTTCAAAGGAAGTTTCATTTCGTTTGGTCGTGTAACGACCCTTATGAGCTTTTCATATATCATTCCATATAACCTTTTGGGCCCATAAAAAGAACTTCCTTACCTTTTTAATCGTTTAAAATGACAAAGGGCCAATTGCTTTTCTTAACTTAGTGCGAAAGTACTTCTGGCATAAGATCATTACAGGGTGCTGATTGGGTGAGAACTATTTTCGACCCCACAGTGAGACCTAACGATCACGCTTAAGCTCTTACTCCCGGGATGGCTACATATAACATATCGGACCATTACATTAGCCCTCGTCAGGGCCTCTAGGGCTTATCCGGACTTGTCCCCTAGGTTAACATTACATCATATCATATTGTCCGCAGCACATTATCTTAGCCACTTAAAGCGTATCGGCCATGACGGCTAATAATTTTGTTGTGTCTTTTGGTAAAATCATTTATCACATAACTCACACTTTTCTAAACCATTTTAGGGATTCTCCCGTTCAAGCAGGTTCACTCCCAAATACTGTTTGTATAGCGAAAATAGGCCATTACTTGCTATTAATCATGGCTATTATTAGTTTAAAAACACGAGAAACCTTCTTTGTCAAATCACCACACTTTCCCGCATAATGCATCTTAGACATAAAGGGGGAAAGGGGTTCACACGTTTCACATTCAAACACTTCATAATCATTTCAACAATACAATGAGCCACACATGGCCTCGCAATCCACACGATTGCGGTCAATCCACAACCCGAACTCCCTCATCTCAAGCACCGTACCACAGGACCTCGAACGCTCATTATTCTTTCCTCAAACCATCCAACTACCAACTCAATTCATCGATTCATTAATCACGACATATTATCCTATTAGCTTATAAAAATAAAGGGTGAAGTTTAGGTTCTTACCTGAGCATCCAGCACCATTCAGCGGTGCGCTACAACAAGCGTTCATATGGGCCCATTTATTCATGAATCGACAACACTTATTCAATAAATCAAACATAATCTGATTCTAAACATATACGATATATTTCGAAGCAACTTTCCTAAGCATGAATGTACAGAGAACAGAGGTTCGAGTGAAAACTAAGCATATTTCAATAGCTTCGAATTTAGTTCGTTTGCATGCATTAGTTAGTTTAACTCGAGTCGAACCTAAACATGTTAATATAACTTCAAGATTAATTCGTTTAACATGTATTGGCTAAGCTACTTGATTCGAAGTCAGACACCTTTCATTTACCTCGAAAATTAGCTCATTTGCATGCTTTGGTTAATTAATTCGAATGGAAGCTAAAGACATTAAAAGAACTTCGAGTTTAATCCTTTTTCATATATTAGCTAAATAACTTGAATAGAAGCTAAGCACATTATCGCCACTTCGATTTTAATTCTTTTTTGTACATTAACTCATTAACTTGAATCGATGCTGAACACGTTAAACTAACTTCATTTTTAATCCTTTTTCATGCATCAACTAATTAACTTGAATCGATGCTAAACACGTTAAATTAATTTCGAATTAGTATCTCAAGCATGATTTACATTCTTGGATTCGAATCGATGCTAAACATGTCAAACTAACTTCGTTTCTAATTCCTTTTCAAACAATAACTCATTAACTCGATTCGAAGCTAAATACGTTAAATTAATTTCAATTTTAATTCCGTTTCAGACAATAACTCATTAACTCGATTCGAGGCTAAATACGTTAAATTAACTTCCAATTAACATCTCAAGCATGAATTACATTCATTGTTTCAAATCGACGCTGAATACATATAATTTGTTTCGATTTACAATCTTGGGCATAAATTAACCAAATGAATCAAACCTAAACATGAATAGCGCATTTCTTGACATTTCTAACGAATTTAACAAACCCTAACGTGACATGCAACATCAATCTGCTGAAAATTAACTTTGAAAATAGTAATAACTTAGGAGGGAGAAACACTCACTGGGATTAGCCTAATTTCAACCTCAAACAGTAAACACCAAATGCTCCCACTCTGCTAAACCCGAACCCAAGCCCGTCAGCCAGCAATTTTCGAACCCTAGCCCTCGGTTTCGTGACGCTTCTGGCGGATTGAGGCTCGATTTTGGCTCTAATTTATAGAGAAGGCTGGGTTGAAGGTGGGTCGTCGGTTTCCGGCAGGTGGACGGCCGGTTTTGGGCGAGGGGACGCGTGGGTGAGAGGCTGTGCGAGGTGGATGAAGTTTGGTGGTGGAATGGGCGGCTGAGACGCGTGGTGTGAGGGACCGTTCGTCCCTTTCTCTCACCGGTGACGCGTGCTGGCCGGCGGCAGCGCCAGGTGGCCAGTCGCCGGTGAGAGAGAGAGAGAGTGAGAGAGATGCGTTAGAGAGAGAGAGCGTGCGGGGGGGTCGGGTTCTGCCCGACTTCGGTCCCCCCTTTCCCCCTTTTCAATCCTTTTCCTTTTTTTTTGTTCAATTAACAACATTCTACTGAATCCCGATCCCGTACTTGCTAATGGTTAGGCTTAACCCGAATCGAAACGACCTTCAATCAACTTTTCAGTTTAAACTTTGGGATTCAACTAAGTAAAACGAAAAACGATTTTAAAAACTCGATTTAGCGTTGATTCGATAATTTAATGAATAAGTAACATCGATAATAACGTTAATCAAATAATCGTTCTTTTGAATAAATTTAATCGTTAAAAACTCACACAATTACTAAAAATACGGTTTTATAACGTAAAAGCAAGACAGGCAACTTAACGTAAAAATAACGAAGGTGGGTCTTACATATATGCACAAGCATATGAATAATGTAGGATTTTCAACACAAAATTTAATTAATTTATATAAGATTTAAATCTTTATTTTAAAAAATAATAAAATTAAATAAATCAAAACATAAAAAATAAAATTGAGTAAAATAATAAAAAAAGATACAAGGAGTGGAAGTAGATCACGGAAGGCGGAAGGCATTGAAAAAGGTGAAGCATTGGGTGCTTTTCAAGGAGGGCATCTTGGTCACTGTAAGGGAGCGTAGCTTTGTAAATGCGACACAGGTTTCGTGCAAAGGATCTAACATAACACCTCTAGGTAATGTTTCGCTAATTCCGTTATTGGAGGCACACAGTTAAAGTGATGGCAAAACTTGTAACGGACTTTTTTTTTTTTTTTTTGGGAAGCTAACTTGTGATTAACTTGAGTCTTCACTTACGAGCCAATTGGCACGGTAGTTTAACATACGTGTTTTCCATTTTATTTTGTTTTATTTTTGGTTATATATTTTGTTTTAGTTTTGGGAATGCATGCATATATCCTCCTAGAGTTGGCAAACATGTCGAGTAATGCAGAAGTTATGTTCGGGCAAAATTCAATGCATTGCAAATTCCTTTGACTTAAAACTAGCTTATTCATCAAATGGGTGGTACCCATCTAATTTTTGAACATGTTTTTCTGAATCTGCCCAGTTTACCTATTTACGACAAATGGTTAGGTTCAAGTCACATATTTTTACCCATTTACCCGTTTAAAGTTTGCAATTAATTAACGTGGAATTACAAATACAAAAAATTTCAAATCAAGCTTAGAGACCACATCGAATAGCAGCTCTTTAAGACTCCCTACATTTATCATAATTCAAATGTTTATAAGCTTTTTTATTTCCAATTTTCTTTTAAAAGATGGCTGAATAGGTAATAAATCGGTGAATGATCAATTTGCTTAACCGGTTTAATAGACTAGTTGACCTTCTTATTAAGGTTGATGATGACTTCTACTAAATTCTTTTTCGTCGCGACTTAGCACATTAAGTAGATGGTGCTGTTAAATCATCTAACCATCAGTTTTGAAATCAGTAACTAGAGATTCATTTCAAGGTGAGAGGTTTACAAAAGTATAAATAAAAGAGCAATGAAGATAAACTTGAAAAATAATTAATTTTAGGAAAATTTACGTAATAGTGTTGTTCAAATTAACAATTTTTTCTTTAATGTTTTTCTTACTTAGAGATGTTGTTATGGTCTGGAACATGAGGAGGACATTGCTTGTATGCTTGTAAAGACTAAAATGCCCTTAATGAACTCTTTATAGTATGGGGGGAAAGTCAGCTGAAGAAAGAGTTGGGGCTTGATAGCTTGCAAAAGAAGAGTCCCACAAAGAAGACTCACCCCATTGTCTGAGCTTCTAAAAGTCATTAATGGCGAATAAAGAGGTGCATATGAATGGGTTGTAAATTGAATGTGGGAAAGAGAGCTTGTGTTGGTATATGAAAGATGTTATTTTTGTGAAGGATCGAAGGAGAGTTAAAGGGTTGAGGCAGGTGAGCACTGTGCATATTGTGTGGGTGATGAGCTGTGAAATACTTCTTTTTTGCATTGTATATAGGTAAGTGAGTTAATTAGTCGTGTAACTTGTGTATGTCAATTTCAACTTCGAATTAGAGATGTAGAGATTTGGGGGGATTATACTGTTTCTGTACTGTTAATAAAGGGTTAAGGTTTGGGTGTTGAGGTCGGAGATGTGGGGTTAATGTACTTGTGGGTAGTTAGGATTTGGATTAAATTGATGTATGCAATTGTTGTGTGCTTGTGGTGCTAAATGTATGATGCATGCGATCCGACAGCACTTGTTTGGTACGTGTTGCTTTCGAGAGTACACAACCACAAGAGGGGGGTGAATTGTGGTGTTCGATTTTCGCAAGTTACTGGCAAACAGTCTTAGATCCTGTTCGCACAGGTTGTTTCTGAGATAAGCAGAAGCGAAAATCCAACAAAATTGAATGCGGTAATAATGGACACAGGATTTTTACGTGGAAAACACCTCTAGCCCAACTGAGGTGAAAAACCACGACCTACCTCGTGTAGGATTTACACACTTCACTGAACGGGCTAATCACGTTACAATAGTAACACACCTCGTTACAAATTGCAACCCACGTAACCGTCTTCCCTAAGACAGGTTACCCCACGTCCAAATTTCCCTTGATTTGGACACACACTCAACTCACTTTTGTGAAAGAAGAATATAAAGAAAAACACCCTATTACAATGTTTCTCAACTAAGCTAATATAGGGTACAATGAAGTCCTAGTATGCCAACTTTGAAAGCTCAAATAACTCACTCACTAGACAGGGTTTTCTTTTGAAACTTTTAAGCTCATGAACACTGAATTTTTCCTTTTTGAAAACCGATGTTTCTAACGTTCTAAGAAGCGACTTTATATAGTGTTTGGAAAAACAATTCCTCAAATTTTTGGAAACTAAAATCCCTAAAGAATATAGAATTCTTTAGCCACAAGGGATGAGGAAACATGAGCTGGAAACACTTCCTAAACCATGTGCATAAGGCGGTGATTCTCAACAACTAGCCCATATTTTTCTCAACAACCTTATCCACTTGCCAAAAAATTGGATATTCTTTTTATTCAAAACGATTTTGCAAATCCCCTTAGATTTTAATAACCGTTTTTAGGGTAAGGGGTAAGATACTCCACAGAAAAATCTTTCTTGCAAATCTTGGAGAAGCTGCTCGAAATCCAAAAGATAAAAACGTGAAAAATTGTTTTTTCGCAGCTTATTCTGGAAACACCCTGGGCGTCCTGTTTCCCGAATTGTTTCGAAGGGTGATCCGAAATATTTTCCAAAAAAGCAAAATCGTTTCAAGTAAGTGGTAAGTTAAGACTTTCTGATTGGCATATCAACAAGAGTCTAAAAATATAAAACCAAATTAAATCAAGACATCTTATTGTAACCACTAGTCATCTTGTAGAAAGACGAATTTGATGCAAACACTTCACAGGATCTGTTTCTCACGGCTGCACTTATATCCTGTGCTTCAAACACTTCGCAGAACCTGTTCTTCACGTCTGTTCTTGTATCGCTGACTTGAGTACCTGTTCTTGATAATCCATTAGTCAAGCAGTTTTAAGACTTGAGAACAGCAGTAAGAAGCTGTTTAGAAAGCCTGTTTGGCGCAACAACAACACTTGGATTTGTTATCATCAAAACCTTATACATTCTAACAAATTTCCCCTTTTTGATGATGACAAACCAAGTGACCATATTGACTTTCAAGGACAATTGAAGTGATTAGTGCCAATTTTTCACATTCATATGAAGCAGTGAGTATCGAAAAAAAATGTAAGAAAATTAACACGTCCAGGGCAAAACTAAAACAATATTGGTCATCCTATCTTCCCCCTTTTGGCATCATTAAAAAGTAGGAGTGAACAGTCAAATAGAGGGTGTTTGCTATCACCACCACTTGGGTAATAGAGGAAAGTCAACAGGCGATACACTCAAGTGTGTTGGTACGGTAATGAGATTGGCCATCCTGGTCACACATAAGCAATTCATAGCAAAAAGCAAGCAAGGCAAAACCAATCAAAAACCAAGATAACCTGTCATTCACCAAAAGAGTGCAACATAGTACAAACTGGCAAGAGAGGATAACCAAGAGAAGTGAGAACAGTCTTTGAGAACGACCGATGGGAACAACTTATGGGGGGTGATCAGGGAGCAGGAGAGAATTTTGCTAAAAGGGAAGAGAGAAGGGCGAGGAGATCTTCATGGCGCTTAGCATTTAGAATTTTTTCCTTGTCCAGGGCAGCCTTCACAGCAGTAAGCTCAACACTGAGTCGAGAGTTTTCCTGTAGAGCAACCTCAAGTTTGATTGAGGAACTGCCAGAAACAGAAGGACGGGGTGTTTTTGTCCCCTGTTCTGATGCAGATCTCTCAACCAAAGTGTATCCACACCCTATAAGAGTGTTACTCCCAATCTCATCAATGAACTGAGCTCCCACCTTCTTCTGCAATGTCACCCTAAAATGCTCAAAGACACTAGTTAAGAAGAAACCATACCCCAGGTCATGTTCCCTGGAGGTGTTTGCAATTCTTGTAATATGTCGAACCATGATGGCAGGAAGGTTGATTTGCTCTTCCTTGTCCATCAGGTCCATAAGACACTGATCCATGGCATCGGCAAGATTGCGACCCTGGCCCGAGGAATGACATTCTTGATAATAAACCAAAATATCAATTGATGGAGCGATGTCATGTCCCATTTCTTCACGGACTTGGGTGTTTGCAGGCTTGGTTGCTGGCTAAATTTCTGGGAGAGCTCCAGCAGGCTGGCTGTCCCTAGAATAGTCTTGTCTTCTCTCACATATATATCAAAGCCCGTGGAGAGAATCCCCAGAATTTCCCCTAATATCTTCGCATCAAAGCGAAGCTGTTGCCCATTAACAATACTTGTCACCACTCCTTCGGTGACAGTGCAGTTGGCATACAACTCTGCCAACTCATGTATAGAACACCCCAACTGGGTGTTTGTAAACAGTTCATACCACCCCTGTGCACGCAGCTTGTGCAGAAACACCCCCAGACCCTGTTCCTCAAAATATTTTACCTTGATAATTTTGCCCCTGACGACCCGTCTCTGAAGCAATTGGGTCTGTTTGGCTGAAATGGCGGACGGGGTAGACTTCTTGGCTCTCTTAGGTTGGGGTTCAGTAGGAGGGTCTTGTGTGAAGGCGTGTTTGAGGGAGGCTTTTCTCTTGGGGGTTTTGAGTTGTGATGGTTTGGAGGGTAAAGTGAAGGTTGATTTTAGTGCAGGCAGAGGCTTATCCTCTGAGGACTCTGAGAACACGGGAGTGCCCTGTTTAAAGGAGGTGTTCTCAGTGTCGCTATCTGATGAAGGCTCAGAGGAGGAATCAATTTCCTCAACAACAGGGAATGACTGTTTGGCAGGACGAGGCGTGGATTGGAAAGTAATTCGTGCTGATTTTCGAGTTGGCCTGTTTGTGGGTTTGGCCGAAGAGGGGATTTGTGGTTTTGGTTTGACAGGGGTTTCACTTTTTGAGGGTTCTTCAGTCTGGCCGCTTTTAGACCTTGATGGTGGTCGTGTTCTTGGCATTCTAATACGCCTAGTTGTACCTTTTGCGTTTCTCACCGGTTTGTGGTACCGGTGTGGCTTGTGCAGGCTTGACAGGAGACTCCTTCATTTGACCACTACTTCCCCCTTCTTCTTTTGATAAATCCTCCTCTAGGTCATCCCTAAAAACCTTAGGCCCTGTTTCGGCCCCTGTTTCCTTCTCTGGAAACAGTCCAAATGAATTGATGTCATCTAGGCCATATTCGAACAGAAAGAGTTCATCTAAAGCCCCAATTTCTCGGTCAGATGCCCCAACAGGTCCTTGGGGTTCTCCAGACTGTTGACATGCGCCCGGTTCACCAAACAAAATTAAATCCCACCCAAATTTGTAAGGAATGTCTTCCAATTTTAGACCTACTGTTCTAAGGTCTATACTCTTCAAAAACCCAAAAGGTTTGTAGATAATTGGGCGAGATGGTTCAGTGGACTTACCTTCCATTAACGCTGCCAGAAACTGTGTAGGCGCAAACAGGGTTGTGGCTGTTTGCAAGGCTGTGCTTGGTGACTGGTTGCCCTGGGTCACGGTCGAGGAACTCTCGGTGCTGATGGGGGACGCCATTTTTTCAGAGGAAGGAGAAAGATTAGGGTTTCTTGAGCTGATTTTCAGAGCAAGAGGAATTTCGGCTGATGTGAGAGAGTGAAGCAAGTTTGAAGAGAGATTTAAAGAGAGAGAAGCGTGCAAGATCTTTTAAAGATTTTGCCCGTTTTGCAACGGGCTTTATCATTAAATCCGGCCGCGCACGCCTCGAGAATATGTGAAGCAAATCTCAGCTAGTTGCACACATTTGACAAACAAGAGGCGTACCTGTTCCTGGTGCTTGTTCTTGAGGTTACTTGCTCGGTAACATGGGACAATAAGGGCAATCTCATTAGACCTCAACGAGTGTCAGTAGGTTGCATACCTCACATATGCTAAACATAGCACAGAAGTTGATTGCAAACAAAAATTTAATATGCTGTACCCATAGCATTTTAAATTTTGCCAACAGGGAGAGAGAACAGGATGGTCAGGTTGTTTTAATTAAACCTAGCTCGAGTCTATTCCTTTCAAATTATTCTCTACTTAATGCCTTTGTGAATATATCAGCAATTTGATTTTCAGTGGCACAAAAATTCATTGAGATCACTCCTTTTTCAACATTGTCTCTTAAAAAATGATGACGAATGTCAATATGTTTTATTCTTTTGTGTTGACATGGATTTTTGGCAATGTTAATTGCACTTCTATTGTCACAATAAATAGGAATGCATCCTATGTCTACACAAAAATCCTTAAGTTGTTGCCTTATCCATAATAACTGAGCACAACAGGATGCAGCTGCCATGTATTCAGCTTATGCTATGGACAAGGCAACAGAGAGTTGTTTCTTAGTTGCCCAAGATACCAAACAAGGTCCAAGAAAGTGAGCCATACCTGAGGTGCTTTTTCTATCAACCAAGAAACCTGCATAATCAGCATCAGCATACCCAACAAGATCAAAGTTGCAACCTCTAGGATACCATAAGGCTAGATTAGGTGTATGTTTTAAGTATCTTAAAATCCTTTTTACAGCCTTAAGATGAGTTTCTTTAGGGTTAGACTGAAAACGTGCACATAGACCAACACTGAAAACAATGTCAGGTCTACTAGCCGTTAGGTATAGGAGTGACCCTATTATGCCCCTATAGGATTTCTCCTCAATTGAGGGACTACCATCATCCATTACCAACCTGGTTGAGGGAGAGATGGGAGTATCAATGGGCTTGGCCGACTCCATCCTAAAACGTTTAAGTAACTCTTTGATATACTTTTGTTGATGGATCATGGTGCCGTTTGAAGTTTGCTTGATTTGCAAGCCTAGAAAGAAATTAAGCTCACCCATCATGCTCATTTCAAACTCACTCCTCATCATTTTTGAAAATTTATTGCACAAATCATGATGAGTTGCACCAAATATGATGTCATCGACATATACTTGGACAATCAACAAATGTTCCCCCTTAGATTTTAGAAACAAGGTATTGTCTACCTTGCCTCTTGTAAAATCATTTTCCAATAAAAAACTTGACAACCGCTCATACCAAGCTCTAGGGGCTTGTTTCAAACCATAAAGTGCTTTGTCAAGTTTGAAAACATGGTTAGGAAATTCATCACTTTCAAAACCGGGGGGTTGTTTGACATACACTTCTTCTTTGAGGTACCCATTTAAAAATGCACTTTTGACATCCATTTGATACAACTTGATCTCCATATGGGCTGCAAATGCTATCAAGATTCGAATGGCCTCCATCCTTGCAACAGGTGCAAAGGTTTCTTCATAATCAATTCCCTCTTCTTGGTTGTAGCCTTGAACCACCAGCCGGGCCTTGTTTCTAGTGACTGTTCCGCACTCATCCAGCTTGTTACGGAACACCCACTTGGTTCCAATGATTGTTCTATCCTCTGGCTGTGGCACAAGGTGCTATACCTTATTCCTTTCGAACTGATGGAGTTCTTCTTGCATGGCTGTGACCCAATCTGAATCTTCCTGAAGAACAGCCTCAGGCGTTGCTCCCTTCGATTGATCCTTACCTTGTTCACCTTGAAGCAGCACGTCTTTTCTAACAAGACCTAGTTCGAAGTCTTCTTCCTGTGCATCATTCTCGCTTAGAGAGTTAGTTTCATCACAAAGCACATGCACAGTTTCCTCAACACACAAGGTTCTCTTATTAAACACTTTGTATGGCTTACTATGCGAGGAGTAACCAAGGAATATTGCCTCATCACTCCTTGGATCAAATTTCCCTAAGGCATCCTTCCCATTATTATGCACAAAACATTTACAATCAAAAACTCTCAAATGCATAATATTAGGTTTTCTTCCCTTGGAAAGTTCATAAGGAGTTTTGTTAAGAATAGGTCTAATCATGCATCTATTTATAATGTAACATGATGTATTCAAAGCTTCAGTCCAAAAGTTTCTAGGAAGACCACTAGCAACAAGCATTGTTCTAGTCATATCCTCTAGAGTGCGATTTTTGCGTTCTACCACCCCGTTCTGTTGGGGTGTTCTTGGAGCTGAAAAATTATGATCAATACTATGCTCATTACAATAATCAATAAAGCTCGAATTTTCAAATTCTGTACCATGGTCAGACCTTAGGCATACCAAACAGTGTCCTACCCTCTTTTCAGTCTTTTTAATGAAAGCAAAAAATTTTCAAAAGTTTCATCTTTAGAAGCCAAAAACAGGGTCCAAGTGAAACAAGAGTAGTCATCCACTATCACAAGCACATACCTCTTACCACCTCTACTCATGATCCTCATTGGACCACATAGATCCATATGTATCAATTCAAGAGGTTGAGTAGTGCTTACACACCTTTTAGATTTAAATGAATTTCTGACTTGTTTGCCTTTGGCGCATGCATCACATACCTTGTCATCATTGAATTTGATGGAAGGTAAGCCAACCACTAAGTCTTTGGTTACAAGTTTGTTGAAAAGCGAGTAACTTGCATGCCCTAGTCTTTTGTGCCAAAGCATAACATCATCATTTAAAGCACTCAAACAAGTCAAATTATTTTAGGGAAGAGTAGAAATACACACTTTATAAACATTTTTGTGTCGCTTCCCCCTCAACACAACATCTCCTGTGTTCATATTTACAACCAAGCAGCGTGTTGGAGAGAACACTACTAGGTTGTCTTTGTCACACAGTTAGGACACACTTAGCAAGTTGTGTTTTAATCCATCCACAAAATAAACATTGTCAATTGAATGGGAGAATGACTCACCTATCTTACCTATACCGACAATTGTCCCAGATTTGCCGTTTTCAAATGCCACACTCCCTCCTTTTGAAGCTGTAAGTGAGAGAAAATTGGATTTTTCACCAGTCATATGCCTCGAACACCCACTGTCAACATACCACAGCTGCTTGTTCCCCAGGTTGTTCCCTACGTTGTTTGCTGGGTTGTTTGCTCTCACTTCAGCCTGCAAAACAGATCATAGGTTAATTTTGGGAACCCAGATCCACTTGGGTCCCATTCCTTTAGACGTACAAATCTCATCTTTCCTAACCCATATTTGTTTTACATAAGCTGTGTTCCTTTTAATGGCATACTTTCTCGAGGGACAAGTATAACGATAATGACCCGTTTTACCACAGTGATAACATACAATGTTCTCAGATAATCCTACGTATTTTCTATTCACTGGGTAGGTCATCTTAGGTACAAAACCTAGTCCTCTTCTATTTTGACTATGACGTGTGTTTAACCATTCAAGCGCCCTTGAGAACCTGTTCCAGAGCTTGTTTGTGACAAGGTCTAATTCCATTTGTTTTATTTTCTCAAGCAAGTTTTTGTTTTCTTCCAGCAAAGATTCGACCTTTCCTTTTAAGTCAAGAGATTCCTTTTCCAGCTCAGTCAGATTAATGGAACAAGTCTCTTCTTTCATGAGTAGAGTCTCTTTAAGCACATTAATGTTTTCATGCAAGGCAAGTGTCTCTTTGTCAACTTCAAGTTTTTCCAATTTAAGAGTTTCATTTTCAAGTTCTAGGTCACGAACATCCCTTTTTAATTCAGCACATATATCCATTATAGTGTACACTAATTCCTCAAGAGTTGATTTATTTAGACCACGTACCTTGTTCTTGAGTTGAGTCAGACTATCTGTTGATCCATCATCTGAATCAGTGTCACTTCATGCCATGAGTGCTACATCAGCTTCCTCGGCTTCAGACCTTTCCTCGTCCTCGCTTGAATCACCCCAAGCCGCGAGCATACCTTTTGAGAATCGTTTCGCTGAGCTGCTTACACCCTGTTTCCTCCCCTATTTTCTAGGGTGTTCGGGTTCTTGTTCCTCCTTGTGTAGTGGGCAGTTTCTCACAATGTGGTCTAGCTTGCCACACTTGAAGCATCCAGAGAACTGTTCCCGAGAGGTGTTCTTGCCCTTGTCGAAGTCCTTCCTTTTGCTGTTTTCTTTAACTTTCTTGAAGAACTTCTTAAAATTTTGAGTTATCATGGCAATCTCCTCCTCATCAGAATCAGAATCATCTTCTAAGGCCTTTAGAGCAAGACCTCGATCTCTCTTTGTCTCATCTTTCTGTTGGGAATTTTTTCTAAGTTCATATGTTTGGAGATTTCCAATCAGCTCATCTAGGGTGATCTTGTTCATGTCCTTAGCTTCTTGGATGGCCGTTACTTTCGCTTCCCAAGAATGAGGTAAAATTCTTAGGATTTTCCTCACCAATTCTTCGGTGGTGAAGGATTTTCTCAGGGATTTCAACTCATTCGTTATGTGAGTGAAGCGAGTGTACATGTCCATCACACTTTCACGATCACCCATCTCAAACAGCTCATATTTTCTCATAAGCAATTCAATCCGGGATTGCTTTACCTGATTGGTCCCTTCATGAGCTATTTGCAAAGCATCCCAGATCTCCTTGGCCGACTCACATTCAGATATGCGAGTATATTAATCAGGACCTAGGCCGAAATATAGAAGTTTCTTGGCCTTGGCATTCTTCTCCATCATCTTGTAATCTTCAGCATTGAATTCCTTAGGCTCCTTGGGGATTGACTTTCCATCTTCAGTTGTTTTCTTAGGGATGAGTGGTCCATTCTTGATGAGCATCCACAACTCATAGTCCTCGGCTTAGATGTAGTTTTCCATCCTATTCTTCCACCAACCATAGTGTTGGCCATTGAAGCATGGTGGTCGAGTTATGGATTGACCTTCAAGCATGCCTTGTGGGGTACCCATCTTCAAGGATCTCTCAAGGTGTTAGCCTTTCAAAGGAAAACCTGCTCTGATACCACTTGTTACTTTCGAGAGTACACAACCACAAGAGGGGGTGAATTGTGGTGTCCGATTTTCACAAGTTGCTGGCAAACAGTCTTAGATCCTGTTCGCACAGGTTGTTTCTGCGATAAGCAGAAGCGAAAATCCAACAAAATTGGATGCGATAATAATAGACACAAGATTTTTACGTGGAAAACACCTCTAGCCCAACTGAGATGAAAAACCACGACCTACCTCGTGTAGGATTTACACACTTCACTAAATGGGCTAATCACGTTACAATAGTAACACACCTTGTTACAAATTGCAACCCACGTAACCGTCTTTCCTAAGACAGGTTACCCCACGTCCAAAATCCCCTTGATTTGGACACACACTCAACTCACTTTTGTGAAAGAAGAATATAAAGAAAAACACCCTATTATAATGCTCCTCAACTAAGCTAATATAGGGTACAATGAAGTCCTAGTATGCTAACTTTGAAAGCTCAAATAACTCACTCACTAGACATGGTTTTCTTTTGAAACTTTTAAGCTCATGAACACTGCATTTTTCCTTTTTGAAAACCGATGCTTCTAACGTTCTGAGAAGCGACTTTATATAGTGCTTGGAAAAACAATTCCTCAAATTTTTGGAAACTAAAATCTCTAAAGAATATAGAATTCTTTAGCCACAAGGGATGAGGAAACATGAGCTGATTCTCAGCAACTAGCTCATGTTTTTCTCAACAACCTTATCCACTTGCCAAAAAATTGGATATTCTTTTTATTCAAAACGATTTTGCAAATCCCCTTAGATTTTAATAACCGTTTTTTGGGTAAGGGGTAATATACTCCATAGAAAAATCTTTCTTGCAAATCTTGGAGAAGCTGCTCAAAATCCAAAAGATAAAAACGTGAAAAATTGTTTTTTCGCAGCTTATTCTGGAAACACCCTGAGCGTCCTGTTTCCAGAATTGTTTCGAAGGGTGATCCGAAATATTTTTCAAAAAAGCAAAACCGTTTCAAGTAAGTGGTAAGTTAAGACTTTCTGATTGGCATATTAACAAGAGTCTAAAAATATAAAACCAAATTAAATCATGACATCTTGTTGTAACCACTAGTCATCTTGTAGAAAGACGAATTTGCTGCAAACACTTCACAGGATCTGGTTTTCACGGCTGCACTTATATCCTGTGCTTCAAACACTTCGCAGAACCTGTTCTTCACGACTGTTCTTGTATCGCTGACTTGAGTACCTGTTCTTGATAATCCATTAGT
The DNA here is from genome assembly GCA_029747015.1 of Carnegiea gigantea. Classification (NCBI taxonomy): domain Eukaryota; kingdom Viridiplantae; phylum Streptophyta; class Magnoliopsida; order Caryophyllales; family Cactaceae; genus Carnegiea; species Carnegiea gigantea. The sequence continues at coordinate 587,331 of JAKOGI010000257.1, read as the reverse complement.
CAAGCAGTTTTAAGACTTGAGAACAGCAGTAAGAAGCTGTTTAGAAAGCCTGTTTGGCGCAACAATAACACTTGGATTTGTTATCATCAAAACCTTATACATTCTAGCAGTATGCATCTGCTCCTCTGTGCTGGTTATCCCGGATATGTCCCTTGAATAACCCGGGATAAAAATTACACTAGGGTTAGTTTAGTTCGGCTGTTGATGTGAAATGATTAAGTGGTTAATCCGTAAATACGCAATGAATAACCCACGAAGTAAGAGTAGTTAACCTGATAATATGTATTAACTAACCCGGGTAAACCGCTGCAGAAGTTGTGGATGAACATGTTTGGAGTGATAGTCTATTCTAATAGATGTGTAGAATGCTTGTAATTGATGTGGACAACTATAGTTAAGTGGGTGACGATGCTAATATCTTCATTTACATTGGGTAAACCCGCACATGTGTACTGAATAACTGGGGATGTAGTAGTGGTTAACCAGGCTGTATGTGCTGAATAACCTGGGTTACCTATTGGGCAGGTAATAGAATAATGAACTATATAAGAAGAAACTTGGGGAATACAGTACCATGTGCTAGTGCCAGTGCTGAATTGAGTTTGATATTTATTATAACCCATGTTAGCGTTGTATGACAAGTTATAATTAGATATGTTAGGGTGTGAAGGTATATATATTTATTATGCGGAATTGGCGCTGACAAGCTTTTGTGCATCTGCAGGTGATTATTAGTCTAAATCATAATGAAAGGACAAAATACTGTTGGAGGAGGGGGTTGTGGTAGGGAGATCATCTGGATTGAAATCAATTCACCACTGACACTAGCATATGGTATTGTACAGGGCAACAAACACTGAAGGTTCCGTAACCTCTTTCGCTTATCTGGATTGAAATCATCCTACAACCACAGAAAGAAGTCTATGAAAGTTTGGAGGGAGATGTTGTCCAAGGGGCATAAGTGAACCCCTTGAACCCACCCAAGGGCTGGTAATGGATTGTGCAGAATAACCAGTGTTAGGCATAGTAAAGTAGAGATAATATTTTGAATGATTGCATAAATTATGTGGGTCTTCGGTGTGGGTATTGGAATGAGAGAAATAGGACCTTATGTAGGGGTAAATTCATAAACAACATCACCTAGCTTCGTCCAACCCCCACCAACCTCGGTGCTTTTGTAATTAACTTCTAATTTAACGTACTACCCCGACATAGTAAGAACTAGTAATGATTCATACCGTTAACGCTATAATTAGTACAGTCTAATATGCCCATGCATGTGTAGTCTGTTTGATCAGTTGCAATTGCTTTACACATGTCATTCACCCGAGTTGATCGTAAATGATGAATAATTCTTTTTTTCGCAGAACGTAACAACTGAGCAAATTACACCTTCACCTATTGTCACACTTTCATTTTATATGAGCTCATCTTTATGTGGTTACTTGGAAGCGAAATTGACTTCGGACTTGGGTCCATTCATTGTTATGGCCAGCATTAATACACCATGACTTCCATTTATCATCACGTGGGTCCCCCATCCCGTTAGTTCGCAAATATTTGGTGGGATGGTTGGGTTGTTTTACAGAAATCTCCCACCAATAACCCGGGCATTTTGTTATCAGTAATTCCACACATGTTTGGTGGGATGGATCTTCCAATGGTATTTTGTCCTTCCATTGTGGTGTACACTAACAATCACTTACAAATACACACATACTTGTCAGCACGAACTTCACAGATTAGATATACCACTTTTAAACCCTAACATATCTCATGACAATTTCATATACAACGTTAACATGGCTTACAACAAATTATCAAACTCAAGTCACGATTGAAATTAGCACATGATAATGTCTTCCCTAGGTATGTCCTGTGAAGACTTTATTATCCATTGTTACCCGTCCAACAGGTAACTCAGGTTATTCAGTACATATAGTCGGGTTAACTACTACTGCATCCTAGGTTATTCAGTACGCATATACGGGTTTACCCAATGCAAATGAAGATATTAATACCATCACCTACTTAACTATAGCCGTCCACATCAATTACAAGCATTCTACACATCTATTAGAATAGACCATCACTCCAAATATGTTCATCCACAACTTCTCCAGTGGTTTACCCGGGTTAGTCAATACGTATTATCGGGTTAACCACTCTTACTTTGTGGATTATTCATTACGCATTTACGGATTAACCACTTAATCATTTCACATCAACAGCCGAACTAAACTGCCCCTAGTGTGATTTTTATCTAGGGTTATTCAAGAGACATATTCAGCATAACCAGCACAGAGGAGCATATGCGTACCAAACAAGTACTGTCGGATCACATGTATCATACATTCAGCACCACAAGCACACAACAATTGCATACGTCAATTTAATCAAAGCCCTAACTACCCACAAGTACACGAACCCCACATCTCCAACCTCAACACCCAAGCCCTAACCCTTCATCAATAGTATATTAATATTATAATCCCCCCAAATCTCCACATCCCCAATTCGATGTTGAAATTGACACACATAAGTTACACAACTAATTAACTTACTTACCTATGTACAATGCAAACAAAAAGTATTTCACAGCTCAGCACCCACACAATATGCACAGTGCTCACCTGCCTCAACCCCTTCACTCTCCTTCGATCCTTTATAAAAAGAACGTCTTTCATACACCAACACAAGCTCTCTTCCCCACATTTAGTTTACAACCCATATACACCCACCTCTTCATCCGCCATTAATGACTTCTAGAAGCTCAGAAAATGAGGTGAGTCTTCTTTATGGGACTCTTCTTTTGCAAGCTATCAAGCCCCAACTCTTTATTCAGCTAACTTTCCCCCTATATTATAAAGAGTTCATTGAGGGCATTTTAGTCTTTACGGGCAGACAAGCAATGTCCTCCTCAAAAGATGTTCCAGACCAAAACAACATCTCTAAGAAAGAAAAACACCAAAGTGAAAAGTGTTAATTTGAACAACACTATTAGGTAAATGTTTCTTAGTTTTAAATTGGCTGCCTTGAATCGGACTCATCCACCCATTTAAAAATACATGGTTAGCCCTTAGGCTCAAATCATGTGTACAAGGACAATCGTTCTCAACCACTTCCAATTGCTTCAAACTGCTAGCTGTTGAAACAAAGGGTACAGGTTGGCATATCACTCGTTTAATAAACACATGTTAGGTTTAGGTTGAAATCCTCACACCGTTTAAATTTAACATGAACATAACCTTTACCGACTTGACATGTTTGCCTGCTTTATTCAGAACTAGGGGTGAGTAAGATTGAGTACCCGGTTGAATTTTCAAAGACCAGACCTAGTTCAAACTGAGTGCTAGAATTTGGAACCAATACTGGAACCGGTTAAATCGGGTCCAAAAAGTTTGGATCTAGTACTAGACCCCGTTGAAACCAAGTCTAATTTCGGATACCCGATTCCTAAGTTAAGTTCTTTTTTTCCCCCTAATTTTCACCCCTAAGAAATAGAGAGAGGGAGCGATTGAGGGAAGTCGAGAACCTATATCTGAAGCTAATTTCTTAAAAACCAAATTATAAGTCTAAATCGAATATACAGTAAGCAGTAAAGAAAGATTCACGTACTCTAAAAATAAACCTGGAGAATTGGAAACAATGTTAATCACAAACGCACAATCCAAGATTACAAAACTAACGAGAAGCCTAAACGTTGTTTCATTTCACTTGAAATATATAGAGAAAAGGAGAGGGAAATCAACAAAATAATATAAAAATATATATCTTCTAAGCAACAAGTTTCATGAGAAGAATATTCAAAACTTGAAGGAAGAAATTTATGGCTGTTATGATGCATATAGAATAAGTTGAGCATGAATTGAAAGAAAAAAGATATAGGGTTAAATTGGCATAGTTTTGGGAGGTTGGGTCTCGACACAGAAGATAAATCACCTAGGGAATAAGGGCTTACTTTTGATATTTTCTTATCAAAATTCCTTAGATTTTGACAAGATACTGGGTACAATTTCGGCTCCAAAGTTTCAGGACCTGCTAATGACAAGACCGAGTCTGGATTTGTACTCGCCGAGTACAAACTAGTTCTGAGTCCAAAACTAGGTGTTAAGCTTTTTTTCTCACCCTAGCTAGAGCTTTAAGAGTTTATTTTAAACTCTAAGTGGCCTTCCTAACAAAATGTATATCTAATAAATACATGTATAGAACAATAGTGTCGATTGGCAGAGAAGTGAATGCTTTAGCCCTCAACTATCACAAACTTTGGTTTAAGTTTTGCTCGTTAAACACACAAAGTCAAAGATTAGAATTCTAGCAGTGATAGAAAACCAAAGGAGCTCTATCGGCTTGAGCACTAAAAACCCTCGCATGGCCTAGCCTGTTAGAGCTCAAGTGAGGTTCTAACCTAGAATCAATTAGCAATGATGTAGTAGCCCACTTAAACTATCAACTAGCACATCTTTTTACTTATTTGTCGATTGTAGATGTGGGACAATATAATTGATGCTATCCATTGCTAAGAAATAATGAGGCTTATAACTAGGAAGATAAAAGAAAGGCACATATGTGCAATCTTGTATATATAAATTAAATAATTTACCAAAAATGTAGTATGGTTTGTGAATTAGTTTGCTGTAACAAAAAATAAGTTGAGTAAAATTTATTGTGATTTGCTGATTCCATATTTGAAACATAGAATTAAACAAATTCATTCTTAATTTTGTAGCATTAGTTTGCAATTTTTTTTCTTTCATTAAAAAGTTTATGATTTCATACTAAAGTTAAACAGACATTATCATAGAACATAGGACTATTCTCTTTCCTTCATTTCTCCTTTTTTTTGTGCAGTTATTTCATGGACTTGGTGTAAATAAATCAACCACATCATACAACAACAACAACTCCTAATGTGAGTACCACTTAAGTAGGGCAATTAAGGCAAGTACAACTCCTTTGCAGTTCCCTTTTGAATTGCAAACTTGTAGTTCCCTTTCAAACAGCAAACTTGCAGTTAATGGAACCATAATGCTTTAATCTAAAGACATAAATTCTACCTCCATGATTTTTGGTAATCTTTTTTTTTTTTTTTAAGTGAGGCTGTATAAATGATTAAAGAGGGCAGCTGGCGGCGGAAGAGTTTTAAAGGATCGAATCTTTTTACCAGTCAAGCAAAATTGTCACTTTTCTTTTTTCCTCCACATCACTGGAGCAATAGATCCTTTTATCGGTCAAGTTGGCTTAGGACTTTTTTTCTTTTCCTCTGTATTGCTAAAGTAAGGGGTCTTTTTGACAGTCAAGCCAACTTTGATGATGAAATGTCCTATTATATCAAAACTATCAATTTTAACTTTTGACTTTCATAAATATTTTGAAACACCTTCATGACTATTCCATTCTTTTCTTTGTGTATGCCTTTAGATGTTCATTGATGTGGATTATCCCTCAGATCCTCCTTGATTTGGCCTCTTCTTTGAATATTATGAAATACTTTCATAAGTATTCCATTCTTTGTTCTTAAAATTACATGTCTTACCTTAGATACTCATGGATGTAGAGTATCCCTCGCATCCTCCTAGCTTTGGCTTTTATTGGTTTTGTTTTTTCTTGCTTTTGTTTTTTTCCATGTTTGTTTGGATGCATGTGTTCTTTTGATGCTTGTGAGTTCCCATGCATGTAGGGATCCCAACCGACCCCTTTGCTTGACTTCTTTGATTGTTTTCTTCCTTTTATTTGACTGTTTGGGTCTTTGTGGAGGGAATATGCCATGTGAGTGGTGGGGAACAAGATTGGGTCCTCGTGCTTGGCTTCCCATTGTTTCCACCTTTCTGGTTTGCTTGCATTTTAGCTCATTGGGAAGGAATATGCCCGTGTGACTTGTGGGGAATCCGACTGGGCCCTCCCTTAGCTTCTTCCTCCTTATTTAGCTAATAAATAGCTTGGCTTGTGGAGTGTTCAGTCCACTTCTAAATTATGCTTCTCCTCCTCCTTCATTCCCATTTTCTTTCTCTTATTTTCATTTGCTTGTAAGTGCTTTCAAGTATGAGATTGAGAAGAGTCCATCCTCCCTACCAGCCTAGTTAAAAAAGGCATATGCGAGACTTCTTTATTGAAAGAGAATGGAGATCCATTGAGGGCTTGGGATGATAGTACTCTTCTTGTTGAGATCGAACAACAAGGCTCGAGCCAAGCTGCTGCAAGAAAGGTAAATTTTCTTCTTCTTCTTTTGTATTTTCTTATCTTTTTTCTTGTTTATCAAGTCCTATTGTCTAATTCTCCTCGTACATTAAGGATGACCTTACCAAGGATGGAGGTGCCCCTAAAAAGTTCATAATTTACCTTTGGTGCAGTGGGATTCAAGTTCAAACTGTTCTAAAGAATGGGGCCTTTGGACCTTTGTACGCTGCTTTCAAAGGGATATCCCAACTGACTGATCCTTGAGTCACTCGTGGAATTACTGAAAGATTTTGGGATACCACTAACACCCTTCATTTTCCTTTTAGGGAGATGACTATTACCTCCTTTTGGTTTTACTGTGCTAACAGGTCTTGGATTTTCTGGTGTCTCGATTAGTGTGTGAAGAAGACTTTCGTCATGATCGAGCATGACTTTTTTGAGCTTTTTGCCATGTGATGGGAAATACGCCTCATGGTGGTAACTTTCCATACACTATTCTTTGTACGATGATGTGGTATGATGCTGGTTGGGTCGCCCCTACACCTGATCAACAATTTCAGGTCATTTTAGCCCTTCTGCTTGGCACCACTATCTTGTTGAACTAAGTAGCTGCTGATATTTTCATAACCTGGTCAACTTGGCTGACTTAGAAAGAGTGTGGCATCTGAACTTGGGAGTGGCTATGTATGCCACTCTATTTAGGGCATGCAGAGTGGAGTCTGCAAGACCAACATGGCCTAAGGTGAATGAACTCTAGTTTGCCTCTCAGTTGTTTATAGAGGGTGATAGAGGTAAAAATACCATAACTTTTCTGCTCCACTTTTCAATTTGAAACTCCTACTGTAGTCTCACTTTCTAGTTCCTTTTTTTGCGGCTTTGGTTCTACAAATATTTCCCAAATCTGTCACATGGATCTCAGGAACCTAACAGTTTTCCTGTGTTGGCTCGTGAATGGAAGATAATCAAATTCAGTGAAAGTTTCGATCTGGAAGTTTGCAGCGCCGTCAAAGGGCTATAAACAACTTGATGACAGTATGGTAGCTAATTTTGCTTATTATTTTTCGCACTTTGTTATGACGTTGATAATCTACAAGCTAATCTTCACCCATTGCATGCTCGCGTCAGCCCTCCTTATATTAAGCCGACCCAATATTACATATGCGAATTTTGATGAAACGGTCTTTCATCTTGATTTTGTATTTGGGTGGGAGGGTATCACCCCAGAGGGTCCGCCAATGGCCACCTCACATTCCAATGGATCCTCTATGTTCTATGTTATATGCTAGAATGTTGTCTATAGTAGACATGGCCGAGATGAAAATAGGTCATCATTGTATCGACTGCATCGACCATGACGGTGATTATAGGGCATATCTTCAGCAAATTATGACCTACTTCTTAGTCAATTATCCCATGCTTTTCATGTGACTTGACATTTAAGTGATGTCATTCTTATCTTGCTTTTCTCTTTTAGGGCACGGGCATCAATGCTTCAATGGCCAACTTGAACATTAATGTGGCACCGTAAGGGGAGCTTGAGCAGTATGTGGAGATTCTACTACTTCCAGAGTCTGAGTGCCCAAAACTTCCTTTTCCTCTCACTTTTATAGGGGTAGTAGTAAATACATACTTCTCTTCTTTCCTTGCACGATTTTACTTTGTCACCTTCCTACTTTTTGTATAACTGAGAGCGGTTGAGTATGATTGTTTGCTATTTCGTTCATCGACTAAGGCATTTGTGAATCTCTTTACTTGTCGTCATCCTCAAATGGATGAACTACTTCCCTCTTTCTTTTCACCTTACTGGACGAGCACCACCTTGTAGCTCTTAATCGAGGAGATGTCCTTCTTCACGGGCTCAGGATGCTCTGGAGTCTTCTCATGCTGAGGAGAAAAGACCTCATCTAGACTCTAGATTAGAAGTTGAACCCCGTCAGTTCTACGATCCTCGAGATCTTTCTACTACTGCTTCCGCTTTGGGGGGAGCTCTAATTTGCCAACTCTTATAAAGCGACTGGTCATCTGGAACTATGTACAGGGAGCCTTCTCGCCACTCTTGGGCTGTTGGGGCTAGTTCTGCACTGATGTGGGTATGAACCTATCTTCAGCTAATCCTAGAATTGCCTCGCATTATATTGACTACTTCTTTCGTGGAAGCAGTTGTGGCTTCAAGGATGATTAATATGGTTATTTTTCCAGGGCTATGTATGACATTATTATGCTGATTTTGCAGTGCAATTTGCTATGAATCCATTTGTACTTTTCTACAAAAATGCAATACTCAGCAAAATGCAAAACTCAGCAAAATGCAAGGCTTAAACCCCCCTTCCCCCTAAAAAAAGGCTAAAGAAAACAAAAACAACTATAAGTGTAAAGAGCTTTTAGTGGTCTTGACAAACAAGCCATCTGATTTTATTAACCATAAATTTTTAATATAAACAACCAGAGGGAAGCAGAAAACAAAAAAGAAAGTTACAAAATTCGGTGGGCCTCGGGGAACCCAACCAGGTTCTCTATGGATCCCCGCACATTTATCGAAGAGCTGTGTAAACTTAGATTATCCAGGGAACCCTAGGTTAAAGTCTCCTAAAAGTTGGTTCCCTGGTCTAACTCTGACTAAGCTTTGGTTTGCTGTGCTATAAAATTGCCTGAACCTAGTGTTTTGCGCATAAGTTGTGTCAACATTTCTGAGTTAGAAAAACATCATGTCTTTCAAGAGGAGCTTGTCATCATGGCTGCTGGCTCTTTATTCCCAGGAAAAGTATGAGTTGAAAAGCCTTAGGTTGAATATGCCCCTTAGCTTAGGTCAGGTCAAAATTTCTTGGAACTTTCTTAGAGCTATTGCGACCTTTTAGGACCCAGAACTCCAAGTGTTTAGGTTTGGAACTCGTGGATTATGCTCTGTAGCTGAGGAGTTTATTGCAATTTTAAGATTTCCCCTTTATTGTCCTCCTATTATCCCTACATCTTCAAACCACTTGTCTGCCAAATATTATCGCCTTTTTGGCTTATGCTTGGACGATGCGTCTTCCATTGTAATTAATGAGAAGGTGGACTTTATTTTGTTGATTACTCACTTTAAGAAAGAACGTGGCTATGCATTTGACGGTTTACACAGGCGTCACGTGATAACATTGTGCCATTTAGGTCCCTTCTTATGTTTAGGGGTTCTAATGGTAGAGGCACAGCTAAACGTCTCATGGTAGTGGAAGGCGTTCACTATGACAATACTCCCGTGCCTCTTGTGCTTGTTGAAACCATCTTTGCCTTGATTGTCTGCATCACTATCCCGATCAATTTTTCTTGGGAAGCCCTTTGCTATTTTTAGTTAATGACTGGCGGTCTAATAGGCCATTTTTTCTATTTTTCAGTCCAATCCATTGTTCCAGGGGATGGAGAATCCGACCAGGCTTTCAATGGGCTACGATCTAGTTTATGGTCTGGTTCACTTTTTTCCTTTATTTTCCTTTCTTTTTTCAGTTCCAGACCTGGGAACCCTGGCGGGTTTTCTAGGTTAGTACTATTTTTAAATTTTTTTGGTTTTCCTGTAGATCTGGCTGTTCGAGCATCTTAGACTGATTGTTTTCATTAGAATCTTGACTCCTATTTTACAGTGCATTTTTATCAGTGAGACAGATGTTTTGAGGACCAGTTAGTTACAAAATGGGTTAGAGCTTTTGAGAAGTCTCAACCCATCCACTGAACCATTTGCTGGTGGAATATTTATTGAGTTGTGGCCCTTAGAGATCACAACATCTACAAATGACTTATTGGTCTTACAGTAGGGATCCACTTTTTCCCTAGGCATCTTTTAAGACAATGTGGTCTTAAATAGACCATTAGAAAGCTAGACTGAGTCTCTTCTAAGAGTTGGGTGAATAAGGCTACTCATGTTCACCCTTGGATGCTGCTTGCTCATCAACGTGCCCGGGTCACATTGCTTCACCAATGTTTTTCAATTTTATATATAGTGGATGATCAAGCGTGATGTGGTAAAGAAGAAGGTTTTTCAAGAGAAAGAAGATGATGAGGCATCAAAAGTTGGCGAAAAGGGTGACTTGTCTCGAATCGGCAAGAAAAGGGTAAAGTATCCTACTCCCCATAAGAGAAACCCCCTCCCCAGTGAAGAAGGAGAGAAATTAAGGATGGATTAGCTTTGCCTCTTAGATGAAATAAAGTCTTTAATTTCCTATAGTTTTATTGATTTTTTTAGTACATCCTAAAGTTATATGCTTTGTAATTATTAAGAACAAATAAAAGTACTATATACAAATTATTTACCGCTTCTATTTCTCTCTTTTTGATCTTCTTTTCCCCCTTTTTTGGCCCAAATCTTCATAGAACTCGGTCGAGTTCCCATCACTATGGGCCCAACCCTATTAAGGGCATGTTGGTGGGTCTGATATAGCGGTTTTACTCATGAATTGCAAAATTATAGAGAGATTGGTACCGATCGATGCTAGATTTAGAAACCATAGACTACCTACTACTCCATAGAGATGGAGCAGAGAAAGTTTAAAAAGGCATTTTACTTTAGTCCATACAATCTAAGCTGAAAAAATAGTCCAAACTTGCATTTTTTAGATATCTAGATTTCGAACAAGAAAGGGCAGGAAGAGGTGTGGTAATTAATTAGCCTAATTGATTGGGTTCTTATGTATCTGTATTGTGGAATCAGGCCATCCTAGTTCATATTGTTTAGGCCTAGTATGGGCCTTTTAAGCCAATTATGGGCTAAGACTTGACACCTTCTTAAGCAGCCAGTTTTTGTGCAGGCTATTTAGGCATAATACTTTTTTAATTGATCGAGGTTTGTCTATTGGTCATATTTATCTCCATCCAGATTTTGATTATGAATATGCTTATCCAATTAGTTCGAAACTTTCATCTGGGATCCTAGATTGGAATGCTGATTTCTTTTAGCACCATGTCAGCTTCTTACAGGTCTCTAGGGCTCACATTTTTATTAAAAGCTCTCGAGATCTGGGCTTAGTATAATTGAACATTGTTTAGGGCTCGTAGCCTTCTTTCATCCATCGTTACCAACTTCTTATATGGAGTTGCTGCCCATTCTGATTCTGGAATCTGACTCTCTACTATTACCCTTAGTGAGGCTATAGCTATTCTAATTAGGAGCACTGCTTCTATTTCGTACACTAGATGCTAGAGAGTACTGGCTTGCTCAAATTAAGACTGAATCATGATTCGATACCCCTATAAGGTAATTGTAAACTTGTCTAGCTAGTGTTTGCAGCTTTCAGTCATCTTCTCAATTATTCTTCATATGTTCCTGTTGGCTACTTCGACAGTCCGCTTGTCTGTGGTTAGTATAGGAAAGCTTTATGATGGTGAGTTTTATACTTTTCTAATAACTTAGCCACTTCTTTCTTAAAGTTACTTCATTGATCACTTATTGATTCATGTGGCACCCCATATCGACATATAATGTTGTTAATGATGAATTTCACCATGTGTTTTGGGTTGAGCTTGGCATAAGATGTTGTTTCCACTCATTTTATGTAGTTGATTGCTACAAGCATATATTCATGCCCTCCAGTTCCTTTTGGGGCTACCCTTCCAATGATGTCAGTTCCCCAGCTAAAAAAAAAGGGTTATGGAGAAGTTAACGTTGAAAGGAAAGAAGGTGGCTAATGTTTTAAGGTTGCATATACTTGACATTTATGGCATCTTCTTACATATGCATAACAATCAACCTGCATAGTGGACCAGTACTAACAGTTGAACCTTTTCTGCTAACCTTCCTTTATTCTTGTGTGGTTGGCATTCCCTACCATAGACTTCTTTCATTATCTCATAGGTGTCCTTGTGAGTGATAGAGTAAGCTAATACCTATATCAGTCTTTTTATACAACTTCCCTTTATTTGCAAAGTACTATCAAACCAACATCTGTAATGCTTGTTGGGCTTTCGAGAAGGATCCAGCGACATTCCTTCTTTGTTAAGTACTAGTATATGTCATAATACATGGCATTGAGGTCGATATTGCATGCTTTTATTACATAAATGATGTTGGTTTGTCCCTCCTTTCCACTTCCAATGGCATAAAATGGTTGCCACTTCTATATTTATCATTGAGGTAACTTTGCCAAGGTATCGACAAACTCATTCTTCTCACGGGGCAAGTAGGTATATATAATAGGGGTAAAGTTCTTAATGAGTTTGACTAAAAGGTCTTGGTATGGTGCTAAAGAATCACTCCTCACCTAGTCACCTTCCACCTTTGTGGTATTTGATTAATGATGAGGTTGGAATCACCTTATGCCCTTATGTTCTTCACCCCTATTTTAATAGCAGCCTATAACCCAATGATGTACACCTCGTGCTAAACGACATTATTTGTGATGTCAATGTCTAGTTTGACAGAGATTGGGGTGTGTACCCCTTTAGGATGTATAAAGAGGATGCATGCTCCAAATCCCTTTTGATTTGAGGCCCTACCAAGGTACATTGTCCACATGTCCTTTTCAATATATGTCAATATTTTATATATAATCCGAAGGGTCTTAATCATCATCTTGATTGTTACTGGTAGTAAAAATGCTTTCTTGATCTTCTAGTGGATTTTTGTTATTGTTGGGCTTTTGAGCAGCGTCAAGCAAAGGTACCTCTCATGACTTGAACATTTGCTCTAACCTATTCTTGAAGGTCCAGCAGTTCTCAGTATCATGCCCTCAACGCCGATGATATTCGTAGTATTTGGTGGGATTGAAGTTCTGTCCCTACTTTGCCGCTTCATTCTCTTGTATGATTTCAACGAGATCAATTTTTCCCTCAGCTAACAGTCGCTCCAAGGCCTGGGTGTAAGTAGTCTAGATGGGGATTTATTCTATGTAGCTATTGATCGTCTGCACCTCTTTGTTGGAAGAACTTGCAGTTTTCTTTTCTTTATTCTACTAGTCCATCTAGTTTTAGAAGGTGTTTCCCTAGCTAGCTCCTCCTCTATTGGCATCCCTATATTCCTCAGTGAGCAGAAATTCTCAACGGGAGTAAATCGTAACTGCTGCTTGTACATGGGCTCTAATTTCCAAATGAATAACCCTACTTGATCAGCTTTTGAAGGTTAATCCACCATGTGAGCAGCTTTTGTCCTCTATCTAGCAAGATAATTAGATAAGCCTTACTTTTCCTCCTAATTAATGAGTTCTAGGTCTGTAGGAGTGATTGGGAGGTCAGCATTATATAAACAATAATGCAAGAACTCTCTGCATAGATCCTCCCTGTTCGTGACATCTCGTGGGTTCACAACATTGTGCCATCTCTTAGACATATTATCAAATATCTAAGGCAATATAAGGTGAAATATATCTTTGTCAATCCCTTTTAGAGTCATGGCACTAATAAAGTTTCTCACATGATGATTAGGTTTTTAGCTCCATGGAATTTTATATCTTGCATAAGGAACTTAGGAGGCAATTTCCATTTCGCGATGATAGTAACTCCTGCATAATCATTAAAGCAATTATTAAGCATAGAGGATTTTCCACTAACTATTTTCAGTAACTGTTCTATACGATCCACCCATGAATCCATAGGAGGAATGCTTTTTCCCTCATCCTCTCCTTTTTTCAGATCCTCCAAGTTTTCCCCTCTTATCTTCCCCTTCTTCTTCATCATTAACTTCTTTGTCATGAGGATCTTTGCTACAGTCTTGAAGTGCAGTGGTTACTATCTCTATATTCTTGTCATTTTTATCCATCCTCGCCAGTACCTTTTCTAACATCGTCAGGGTTTCAGCTCTCGCATTACTATTTCCAGCCATTAGAATTGGTGTTATGTTGGACTTGGATTTGGACTTTGACCTTGACCTAGTATACAAAGTTTCCTTAGATTGCTCTCATAATAAAAGTCTCCCAGTCTGTGGACTTCACTCCTACACTTTCTTTGCTTTTCCTATCCCGATTGAGAATGTAAAGTGCACAGGACTAGCTCACATGGATATTTTTTTTATTAAAGACCATGAATCATGCTAACTTATGGATCTAACTCTAACATCGAGAGCCCAAAAGACCACTTAATGCCATGAGTGCAGGGGACAGAGACCCGACCTGACTTCTGAATTGGATCTCGGCCGGGTTATAACCAGGCCCAAACTTACCCTTTTTATTCTAACTGTTTACTAAACTTTTATGCATGTAATCTAACATAATATGCCATTGAACCCTCCTAGTCAGGTTCTGTGGTTGACATAGACTCAGTACTACTTCTAGACACATACTACCAATTCCCTTTTTTTCTTGACAATCTCGACTATGATTCCCTTTTCTTTTGAGCAAAACTAGTACTCTAACTTGGATTATAACCTATTCGGAGTCTGGATCAAGAGTCATTTGAAGACTTAATTGGCTCAAAAGCCGCTTTGGCTCTTAATCTAATTGTTAGACTCAATTTTGCTAATTTGGCTCTCCTAAAACTCCTAGTATTAATGCATAGTCTTTCGGGCTAAAGAAGTTAAATCATATGGGGACACATTGCATTGCAAATCATAAACTTACGCTCCAACCTACACAAGTGCTATCTAATAGAGGTTTCTGGCCAGGTTTAGAATAACCATCTCATGACCTAACACTTTGTACACCATCCATGAGGTGCATGGTCTAACTAGAAAATATGTCGTGAGTGGGTGAGGTAATTGCCTACTTTGTTAGAAGTCTAAATGGACCCACTGAGTGACCAACCACTCCCTCGAGGAGTAGAATTAAGGTTCCGCCTAGAGACGTTGTTGATTCCGGATAGGCAATGTCTTATAATGTAATTATGCCTAATGCAAGAATAATTAAGATAATTTCCCTTATTGAAGTTCATATCTCACCATTTTAAAAAAAAATTGTCCCTAGCGGAGTCGCCATTGTAAGGATCCACCTACCTGAGGGTGCAACCCCCATGAATGGTCGAGCTCGTTTGCTAGGTATTAATTTTTTTAATTTTTATTTTTTGTTACACAGTTGGTGGAAATCAACTTTCAGGGTCGTGGGAGATTGGACCCTGTGCCTGGCCAAGGAATGTGGTCGGGAAGTTCTCCTGGCTTGGGCCTCTAATAGTTTCTTTAGCCTAGCCTATAATTTATTTGTGAATCTGATCCAAGATCATGGGCGCGTTCCTGGGCTAAATGAGACCTTGATTCCTATCTAGGTAGATTCTACTACTATGGCCCAAATCTATTTTCCCTTATTTAGTAGCGTAGCGATAGACACTGAATGAAATAGTGAGAAAAAATAAGCATAAATCTTTCAACTAGTAGAGTCGCTAGTGGGTTTTAGGAAAACTTACAAATCATACTACCTTTTGAAGCATATCATACAGATAGGGACACTGAATGTGCATTGGAGAAATAAATCAATGTTGCTTCAAAAGGGTTTTGGAAAGGCACTGAGCAATCGCTAGAGCGGGCACCATCTTGACTCCCTATTTTTGTTTCGATGTTCCGGATTTGGGAGCAATGGTACGGTGATATGATGGAATACATCCCATCATCACCCGTCATTACTAACGGCCTCTACTAATCAATATGGGAAATTAAGACTTAATCATGCTAACTTAGATTCATGTAACAAGTTAGAATCATTCATATAAACGTTATGTTATCTAAAACTAAGCAAAAGGAAAATAGTTGAAATTGTTATAGGGTGGGGATGGAACTAAGAAAAAGATTATGTATTTGCAAACTTCAAGCAACCAAATCTAATGAAAAATAGTAAGGACAAAGGAAGAGATGGTTATAAAATGAACCCTCAGGATAACTTTACCAAAATCCTTTGGGAACTTAGCCAAAGACACTTTATGGAATTGATGTATAGTCCCTCTCTGCTAACACTGATTCTCACCTTTTAGAAAAGAGATTCTAATTGTCCTCTTCTTTTCTCTCACTTAGTCTCACTCTAATGATTTTTCTTCCTACCCTCAACCAAGGGGCCAACAATTTTTGTAGCTGTTGAGAAGGCTATGTGAATCAGCCTAGGAAAAGGACATGTAATCCTGTTTCAGTTACGCTTGATCTAAAACAGACTGTCTTCGTAGACAAATTAACTGAGATTAATTTAATTAGGCAAAGAAATCAAGTTTGAGCTAAGGTAAGTCTGACTTAGCCTAATGAGAAAAGGTCTTGGGAAAAGGGGGAATAAGAACCCGAGTAGACTCTTGTTTTAGGGAACACGACCGCATTCACATGGCGGCCATCCTATTGGACCAGCTCCTCTAGTAGCCTTAGCCTATCTCTCTTTTCTTTCTATTTATTTTTAGGCTTTCATTATGCTAGGAACTTAAGCAGTTAAATTGGGCTATTAATTTCATCATCAGACTCATTAAAACAACATGACTTTTTAGGCATCCACACGTATTGAATAGTAGAGGCTATAAGTGATAAGGGATGATGATGTGATACACCCTAGTACACTGTCATATCATCGCCCCTAAATCTAGATCCTTAACTTGATAATAAGGAGTTAAGATGGTCCGCACACGACGGCTTACCTAGGGGCTCTTCAAGTACCTTTTTGAAACAAAATTAATTGTCCATTTGGTTGTCCCTATCAGCATGATTTGCTTCGAAAAGTGACATGGTTTGTAAGTTTTACCTAAAATCTACTGATGACTATATTTGATGTATAATTGTTGTTTTGTCCTTTTATTCTTTTTTCATTTGCGGTAGTACCAGACTGATCTAAGATAGTATAGCTGTTTGAGCTATGAACTAGGCTTGCAGTAGCCTAGGAACCTAGTTGGGTTCCTAAATTAGGCAAAGTGCCATATTCCTGGAACATGTAACAGTCGCTGTCATGGATCATGGTCATGTAACTACACCTAATTTTGGCCTAAGAATCGGACCGCGTTCATGGATTAGAATATGGGCTAGTTCCTTGATCCAATCCTGCAAATCTACTGGTTGTCTAAAAAGTAAAAAAATAATTAACATTTAGCTTTTCTGAAAATAAGATAAAAATAAAAAATACCTAGCAAAAAGGAAGTAGTACCATTCATGGGCGATCTCCTTCATAAGGAGGTGGATCCTTATAGTGGTGACTCCACTGGGAACATTTTCTTTAAGAGGGTGAGATTTGAAATTTAATATCGAAAATTTTTTAATTTCACTTGCATTAGGGATAACGGTACCTCTAAGTAGTAATCCCATTATTAGTACTCAGGAAATCAATTGCATGACTAGATGGGTCCACTACACGCTACTGAGCATACATTGATCTACCCACTCATGACACATTTTTCGGTCAACACAACTTTAGGAAGTAGTCGAAATGCCCTAGTCTTGCCATGCACCCCATGGATGACGTACGGAGTGTTTGGATCGTGAGAAAACTATTTTAAACCCGACCTAAAACCCCTATAACTTAGAACCTTGGTTAGGTTTGGAACGCACATGCATGCTTGGATGCTTTATCGTATGATTTAAGTTTTTAGCCCTAGTGTCTATGCATTGATGCTTTATGTCTTAGGGGAGCCCAAGCTAGGAAAGGTCAAGCTTTATGACTGGGGTTATGGACTAATTCAGCTTCAAGGCCAACTGAGCTCCAAAGAGATCTTGACGTCTACCTAACTAAGTCCTAACAAATGTTTAGGGAATAAAGGAGAGACTTAACCATGCTTGAATAAGAATGACCGGGTGTTCTAAAAAAAGCAAGAGTTTGCATTCCGTTGGGAGTTTAGGGTAGAGCTGTAAAACGGGTTGGGTCGGGTCGACCCATTTAATAAATGGGTCAATTTCGTGTCGGCCTTGGAAATAGCTTTGATTTGCTCAAAACTGAAAAATAACAAGTTTTTACACCAAATGGTCAAATCGTATCGACTTCAGGTTGGAATCGGTTCGGTTCAGGTCAAGTTCGTATTTCTCTCAGTAAATTCAGGACGGATTCAGGTCGGGTTATCGTATCGGGTCAGACTTTTATAGCCCTAGTTTAGGGCTGTTTTAGAAAAATCTGGCACAATTATTTTCAGTCTGGAACTAAGCAAAATGTGTAAGAGTTAGTCCCCTGGGTTGATCAGAAACTCGACCGGTGTCCAAGAGGGCATCGACATGCATCTCATGATTAAAGTTTAGGATTAAAGACCAAGAGTCAGGAAGCCAGTCTCAACAGCCAAATAAAAAATCAGTCAACTTCCTAGGCATTTAATTGCATTATATTGGTCTGGACCTAGGGTTAAAATAGTAGAAGTCAGCAAGTCAATGTCATGGTCTAACAATGAACCCGACCGGTACCTGCAATCAGGTCTAACTTAGTCCATGCCCATTTAAGTCCGTGCGTATTTATCAAACTGGGCTCTTAGTCTTGGGATCTTTGTTAATTCATAAGTCAGCATATCTTGAGTCGTTATTTCTTAGGAAAAGGTACTTAGATGAACTAGTCCTCAACACTTTTCCTTATCTATCAGGACAAGAAGAACAAAGAAAGTACATGAGCAGAGTCCAACAATTGGAAAACTTCTATCCAAGAAGCAGCTAAAAGAAACTCCACTGATCAAGTCAAAGTCAAAGTCTAAGTCAAAGGAAAATCATACATCTATTCCAATGGTAGGGAACACTAGGATCACACAACTCATAAAACTGATCAAGAAGATACAAGCCAAGGTGAAGGAGAGCAATAAGAAGGTGGAGTCAATAGCTATCACGCTTTAGAACCTTACCAAGGATAACCGACTGGAAAAGGGTGGGTGACCTCCTCCCAGTGAAGAAAAGGGACAAAATGGAGAATAGGAAGGAAAGGGAGCTGGAGAAGCATGCCCCTCAAACTGATCCATGTCTAGATCACACCAACGACTGCTTAAGGAACTCTCTATATTTAATAAGTATTTCAATGACAATACAAGATTCTCATCAATCCCAAAAGGGAGCTGCCCATAAAATTCACCGTGTCTAACATCAAGTTTCATGGAACTGAAAATTCATGTCACCATGTGAGGAATGTCATTAGCACCAAGACCCCTAAAGAGGATAGACAAGGACATCTTTTACCTGATCTTCCCTTAGACCTTTCACAAAGATGTCGTGAGATGGTACAACACTATGACCCACAAAAGGTAGCAAATTGTGATGATTTTTGCAAGGAATTATTATGCATTTTATGCATATAACACTATTTTCTAATCACACTCAGACATATGAAGCTACTTAAACAAGAATAAAAAGAAGGATTCACTGACTACTTAGCTAGATGAGGAAAAAGACTGGCCACATGGTAAATTGACCCTCTAAAGTCGATTAAGTAAGGCTATTTATTTGAAACCTTGAGCTTACATATGAATAGCACCTGCAGTTAGAGGTGGGAAAAATTGACTCGACACAATTACCGACCTCATCATGGCATGAAGTTAAGCAGGTTTGGGTATGAAGTTTGAACCCATTTAGTTAAGTAGGTTAACATGGTATACCTGTTTAATTAATTGGGTTAGATTCAGGTTGAGAATCTCGATAAGAAAAAAATACCTGTTTAATCCGTTTAATTAAACGGGTTAAATAGGTCAACCCTTTACTATTTATTTACCATTTATCATTTATCATTTATAATTTTGGTGGGAATTAGGCTTTGGAGAATTAGGCCTTATGGTGCCTTTTATGGACCTGTTAGTTGTTGACTTCTGATTATGTCAGTAAGAATTTCAGACAATTTGAACTTTATTTGCTGTTGTTTAAGACTTGACTTGAACATGGTTTGTAATTTAAGTAGTTGATTCTTATGTGAACTTTTTAGGCTGTAAAACTATGTGGATGCTGATTGTTTAACTAGAATAGGCGCTTAATATGCAGGAGCCTATAAGTTAGCTGCTATGCTATTGTACTTTTGAAAGCAACTATGCCTTAACTGGCTAGAAAATATGTAATTTGTTTTATAAATTATCTCTGGGTTGAAGTTTGCATTGCAATTAAATAGGTTGTTGAGTAAATAGGTAACCCAAACCTAACCCATTTTATCTGTTTATGTAAACAAGTTAAGTTCACATCAACTTGTTTAACACATCAACCTGTTTAAATATTAAGCGGTTTGGATTGAACTTCTTTAACTCATTTATTAAACAGGCATGGTTCAAGTTTGGGGATTTTTAATCCATTTAGGCTCGACACAAACACAAACTCGACTTGACATGACGCATTGCCCAGCTCTACCTATAGTTCACAACATTTGAGAACTTCGCTGCGTTATGGAATATTGGCATGTTAATAGAAGAAGAGCTATCAAAGGAGGCACCCACCAAGACAGGTAGCAACTGAAAAAGCAAATACCAAAATAAAGACAACTATTAGCTCTAGGG
Source organism: Carnegiea gigantea (assembly GCA_029747015.1). Lineage (NCBI taxonomy): Eukaryota > Viridiplantae > Streptophyta > Magnoliopsida > Caryophyllales > Cactaceae > Carnegiea > Carnegiea gigantea. Next base: position 566,880 of record JAKOGI010000257.1, on the reverse strand, counting down.
ATGTACATGGGCTAAAATATTTATCGAATGTACCTCCCATTGGAACTACTTACAGTCAACTGTTGGAATGAATTTTGGCCAAATGGAAAAGAAACCTCCTAAAGATGAAGCTAGAAACTGATTCCCTCAAGTAGTCCAAAAACTTTAATTTAACCAAGGACTATAAGTACCATTGATTGGAGTGCGTGACACCGAGAAGTGTTAGACTTTCAAAAATAGGTTGGAGAGGATGTTTAGATCAAGACAACTCTAATGGCCTAAAGCAACCCAGAAGCACAAATGGAAAAAATCCACTTGGGAATCAAGAGAGCATTTTTGCCAGTCGGTAGCTAAGAGGAGGAATAGGGTATTCATCTAAAACGTTAATGGCCCAAAACTAAGGGTCAACATACCTACACAAAACTTGGAAGTTTCTAGCCGGTGGGAAAGTGATGAAGATGATGTATATGAACCCCAAGGAGGCACTTTCTTGTTAAAGCAAGTGGTGATGACTTTGAGGGTGAATGTGAAGAAGAAGACTTCTTGGAAGAGGAGGACCAGGTGATAGTCTAATATCTTACAAGGTTTGGACGATATCAAGCAAAGGGAAGCACACAAACAGGCCCTCAAAAAAGGAAAGGTAGGGCCACCTCTAAAGGAGGATCTGGTAATACAGTAACCAAAAAAACTTAAAGTGGATGTTAGTATCCGGTAACTCGTGCTAGCTTCTTAACAATATATGTAACTCCAATAGATACACTACATAAAATTGAGGTATCTTTTAAAGTTACACAGGAAGAAATGATAGCCTCAATTACAGGCGGCAAAGGCAGTACAATCTTTAGCAGTGAAGATCTCCCTTCAGGAGGCATGATGCACAATGAAACTCTCTACCTCACTGTAATATGCCTTTAGAAACATGCACCTCTGACATTTGTGGATAACGGCTCAACAGTAAACATTTGTCCATGGAATATAACTAAAAGGTTAAGAATCAAGAAAGATAAGCTCTCAGTTCCATCCACCAATTTAAGAGCATATGACAATCCAAAGACATTGGTATTGGGCGCTATTCTCATCCCCATTAATGTGGCCCTTATGGAAAGAAACGTGGAATTCCAAGTCCTTGATATACCAGCTACCTTTGAGCTGCTTCTAGGAAGGTCATGGCTCTACAGCCATCAACCAGTTCCTTCCACTTTAGATAAGTAGATGAAGATGTTAAGTAAGGGTGAAGTGGTGGCTGTTGAAGGTGATAGTCTATATGCTACGATCACAAACAAAGGGCCAGTATTGGAAATAGAGCACAATTACAATGATGACGAACTCTACAATTTTGAAATGGAAGTAGCCTTGGAAAAGGACACAACTCGTTTTTGACTTTGGTCCTTTCTCCAATCTAAGCATGAATTCCATCCTTAAGAAGTTGTGCTACTTCCTAGGAATGGTTGTAGGACGGAGAGCTCAAGGGTAGACTATCTTCCCCTTAACTCAAAGGAAGGATTATAAATTCAGACTAGGATATCACCCCACTTCGGAGGAAGTGACCAAGGCTAGGTAAGACGCCTAGGCTCAGAAGGCTGCTGTTGGGAAGGGGTACCCAAAGCACTACACTGTCAGGCCCTATCCTTACACTTATAACGGACAATTCCTATGCGAAGGTGATAACTTCCCTTTTTATGGTTATCCTAAACCGTGCTATATAAAGGAGCAAGGGATCTTAGTGCCTAGGCTGGAAGTATTAACAACTGCCCTTTTGCTATAGAAGGAAGTGTTCACTATTATGAAAGAAGATCGGTCCACTCAAGACTACATTAATAAGGATGAAAGTAACATCTTTGGCATTCTGCTCGGTTAAGGCTGTAGGAAAAAGGAAGACCCTATCGATGTTCTGTCCCTCACCATGTCTAACAGTGGATTTGATCCTACTAGCTTCATCACCGGCACTAAAGCTGAAGGCTGCATACAAGTAACTTGGAGAGCTTAAAAGGAAGGAAAAGTGTTCAGCATAGCTATAGTGGGTATTTTAGAAATGTATAGGCTAGATTCTAAGAGTTAGTCTTTAGTTTTTATTCCTTCAAACTCTGCATTAAATGCACCTATTTCCAATTTTAATTAATAAGATGAACTCTTTCGCTTTGGACTTGCATCATTCCTTCCTTTTGGAATGTTTTGCCTATTATAATGAAAATGAAGAGATAACACCTAATGAATTAATTGAAGAGACAACACCTAATGAATTAATTAAAGTAGTGGAAGATCGCAAAAACCATACTTCCATAATTTAGGATACAATACTATTAACTTAGGGATTCTTGGCAAGCCTTGAGAGCTCAAAATAGGAAAGTGGCCAAACCCTAAGGATAAAGAAATTTTACCTTACTCATGCAGGAATTTATAAATGTCTCTGCATGGTCCTCAAAAGACATGCGAGGTATTCATCAAGACATTGCTGAGCATAGAATTCCTCTCCACCTAGATGCTAAGCCGCTGAAACAAAAGCTCTTTAGGATGAAACCAGAATGGGCCTTAAAAATAAAGGAGGAGCATTAGAAGCAATGAGATATAGAATTTGTTTGGGTTATAGACTATACCCAATGGGTAGCAAACATCATTCTAGCTCCTAAGAAGGATGGGAGAGTAAGAATGTGTGTGGATTTTAGAGATCTCAACAAGGCAAGTCCAAAATTTAACTTCCCGCTGTTACATATAGATGTCTTGGTCCATGTCATTGCTGGTCATGATCTTCTTTCATTTATGGATGGGTATGTTGACTAAAACCAAGTCAAGATGGCAATAGAAGACATGCAAAAGACTACCTTTATCAACCTATGGGGAATCTATTATATATTGTGATGCCCTTTGGGTTAAAGAATGACGGGTGTACCTACTAAAGAACAACTACCACTTTACTACACAACTCAATGCACATAGAAGCTGAGGTATACATGGTGACATGATCGTAAAATCTAAGCAAAGAGACAGACATGTTCTAAATCTTTAGAATTTCTTCACGAGGCTTAGAAAACACAACATGCTTTTGAATCGACAAAAGTGTGCATTTGAAGTTCCTTTTAGGGCACATCGTTAACCTCCGAGGAATAGAAGTTGACCCTTCAAAAATCAAGGCAGTATAGGAAATGTTGTCGCCTAAGAAAAACAAAGAGATATGAGGATTCTTGGATCCTCTGTAGTACATCAGTCGCTTCAAATCCAAGCTAATAATGGTGTGTGAGTGTATCTTTAAGAAATTGAAGAAAGAAGTAAACCCTGAATGGGATCAGGAGTGCTATGAGGAATTTGATAAAATCAAAGAGTACATGTCTAATCCACCAGTGCTAGTGCCCTCGCAACCTAGCATTCCCGTTATCTTATATCTCACAACAATGGGGACTGTACTAGCCTACAAAGTAGAAGGGCAACAAAGGGCCATCTATTATATAAGAAAAAAGTTCCTAGATTATGAGACCCACTACATGGCCTTGGGAAAAACTACCTTGGCCTTAATATAGGCAACTAAGAAGCTTGTACGTTATATGCTAAGCCATATGGTGCATGTGGGAACTGCTTCAATAACATATAATGAGTGATAAGGTAGGCAGGTGAACAGTAATGCTTTTGAAATTTGATCTACACTATATTCCATAAAAGTCCATTAAGAGAAAGGTTTTGTATAACTTCTTTGCAGATTTACTAACTAAGGATTAAGGGGAGGGACCCTTGGATTTCCCCGGCGAGGAAGTCCTTCTAGTAAAATAAGATGTGTGGATGATACACATCAATAGGGCTTCAAATCGAAAAGGATTTGAGGTAAGCATCCTCTTGGTATCTCCCGAAGGGGGCATATACCTGTATTTTAGTAAAATTAGACTTTGGGGTTACCAATAACATGGCAGAATATGAGGCCTATATCATTAGGTTGCAAGCCACTGCAGAGATGGGAGTAAACAAGCTGCGAGTGCGTGAAGACTCCAATTCAAAAGTTAATCAAATGTTGCAAAAATGGAAAGTAAGAAGTGAAGCCTTAGCACCATACCAAGCTCAGTTGGTGTACCGCACTAAGAATTTTACCTACATCATCTAGACCTATCTCCCTAAAGAGGATTACCAGTTCATAGATGCCTTAAAACAACTAGTTTCAATGGTTAACATCTCTTGCGGCATCCATCTGATGCTACTCACAATAGAAATTAGGAATGAACCAATACACTGTTACACCATCGAAGTGTGCAGTGTTGATCGTGCTGCTTGGTATTATGACATTTATGACTACCAAATGAGGAAAGAATATCCATAATGATCCTCCTTAAAAGCCCAGCATTAAGGTTGTTGGATTCAAAATATTTTGAGGATAAGGGGAAGCTATACAAGACAACAAATATGGGCATAAACCTACTGTGTAACGCATGATGAAGTCTAGGTGATCATGAAAGTGGCGCACGGTAGAGATAGTGTGCCACATATGAATTGTAGAATGCTAGCTAAAACGGTCCAAGGACTGGGGCATTATTTGCCCGCACTATAGGAAAACTACTATGCCTATGTAAAAAGGTGTCAAAAATGCCAAGTATATGCTAACTTGCTACATTAGCCTCCCTCTTTCCTTTGGACATTGGGTTCCCCATTGCCTTTTTTAGTCTGCAAAATTGACATCATCTGTAAAATTAAAAGTGACTGGCAGGCATGAATATGTGCTTATAGTAATCTACTATTTTACATCAGATGCAGTATGGCAACCCACATAAACTAATAAGTGATCAGGGGCCACATTAAGAGGGAAGTAGCAACCGTACTTGAAAGATATAAGATTACATCATGAGTAAACTCTATCGCCCTTAGCAAAATCGAGTAGTCAAAGCAGCTAATAAAAATATTAGAAGCATAATTGAAATCATGGATGAAAATTATAAGGATTGGCCTGATAAACTCCTAGTCGCCCTTTTGGGGTATAGGACACCAATTCAAGCTTCCACATGAACAGCTCCTTACTCCTTCACATATAGAATAGAAGCAGTGCTCCCAATAGTTATAGTAATACCCTTACCAAGGATAATTGTTGAAAGCCACATACCGGAGTGAGATTTAGCAAGAGCCAATATGGAGAGCTAGTAATGTTAGATGAGAGGAGATTAAGGGAATTACACAACATCTAGATTTACCAAGTTCAGATTTCGACACCTTTTAATAAGAAAGTTAAACCAAAGGATGATTTGGTTTTGAAAAAGATAAGGGCCACAACACAAGACAAAAGGCAAAGATTTAGACCTAATTGGTTAGGTCCATACATTATAAAGACTAACTTATCCGGAGAAACGTTAAAACTTATGGACATGAATGGATAGGAATACACTCAGTATACTGACTTCGATCAATTAATTAAGTATTATACCTAAAAGACCCATAACATGTTTCTTTGGGACGCATAGCAGGTTGCAATGCCTATTCTAGTCCTATTGAGAAAAAGCCATATATAAATAATAAGTGGTTAATAAACTACAAAGGCTTGATTCTGTACTTGAGATACCTGGGAAACCTTAGTGGCCCTACCTAATTGCCTGTCATTTGCGAAAGGAAAAGGTACAACAAATAAATTACCACAACCCAAGGGAGCAAGCCCAGTGGCCCAGTTGCAGGAAAACCGGTCAGCCTCCTAGAGGGAACAGGGCCTGTTTTCTGGTAAGTTTAAGCTGGGCCTCTCTCATGATAAATGTGATCAGACCCTAAGTAAAAAGGGTAATCAATCAAGGGTAGCATAAGTAATTAAGGATATTTAATGCTGATATGAGCAAAACTAATACTGTTATTACCATCCAAAATTTTAAGAGCATACAACTTGAAATCAAAGTCTTAATGGCATGCTAATGTGAGAAAGCACTACACTTTATTCTAAAAACAAAACATATAAAAGGCAAAGCTAAAACTTCCTATTTTTTTTTTTAATTTCTTGTCCTTAACGGTCGAGGGGGTCATCTTTTTGTAGGGTATGATCTTTAGCTCTCTTACTTCCATTTCGAGATGAGTCATTTTTAACCATTTCTTTCTTAAAACCCTTTAGCCTAGCATAAATAGCCTTCCCAGTTGTGACATCAAATTTAATCATCCCCTTCATATATGCTCAAAAACGTGTGAAGAATACGGGACATATGACAATAGTCCAACCAAGACCTAAAAAAAAAAAAATCTATAAAGGCTCAGACATATAGGAGGCCAGCTTCTACATTTGAAAAAAAAAAGAGAGAGAGAAAAAAAAAGCAAAACGAAATAGAAACAAAATAAAAAGGGGGGAAAAATCCCAAAGGATCAATTGGGCTCCCAGGCCCTAAAAGACTACCTACAGTAGCAGTGGGCTACCCGAGAAAAATTAATCTGGGTAATAATAGATGCAGGCCAAACATAAGATAGTCTCAGCAACAAGAAGTGGCATGTGTGTTTGGTCACAGCGCACTGACTTAGCTATATTTAACAACAATTTAGGTCCCTAATTTGCAGTGCCACCCATAAATAGGAAGGCCCAAGGAGACATAGGATGGTACCCTTATGCCTAAACACATCATCAATAGTTCGACTGTTTTTTTCAAGATAAGAAAGTAAGGCCATAAAGCCTACTTTTATGCCCAAACAATACAGTGGCCGCATCCTTCTCACCTAAGCCTAATAACTGACTATAAAGAGAAGAAAGGTTCCCATAGATGTACGATAAAATTGGAGGGCAATAAAGAGGAAAACGATAATAGCGCTAAATTCTGATACTAATGAGGATAGCTTAGATTTCCAAAAATGAAAAACATAGAATTCATAATCCTAGAAGGTAGCAGCACTCCAAAGAAGTCCCAGGAAATCTTAACCTGGCGCAGGCTAATAAGATTATTCATGTGAAAAATGTTAAGGTCATGCTTTCTAAAATATCGAGGGAAAGGAGACAGGAAGTTAGCATTTTCTCAAATGACATTGTACCTGTTCTTTTTGCGCTCATGAGATCTCACTAGCAATCGTTCAAAATTCCAAGAATGTGCAACCTCAATTAGAGCTGCAGAAAATTAATTCAAATCCAGGCAAATTTCGGCCAAGGAATTGGTCAGGTTCCTGGCTATAGATGGGTCAATAACTAAGACCAATTTGGACTTAGCAAAATGCCAAATCCAAGTGGAACTCAGTAGAAAGGACTTAGTAAAGGGGTACCGACCGGTACCTAGGCCAATTACTAGACCACTACTGGCCCCTTGTTATTCTTTCAAGTATTTTCGCTGGTCTGGCTTGTAAATTCCACTAATTATAATATTGGACATCATTCAATAGAATTTTTGAATTATTACTAGGACCATAGAGTCCAAAAATACTTATAATGTCCTTTTTCGCTTTGTATCTTTTGATTTTTTTAGGGAGAATGAGGGGCTAAAGTGCATTATAGTCGTAGTAGGCTTACATGAATTTTGCATTGCATGAAAAGGGAAATGATATTGTAAGATTATAGTCAAAGCATCATGTATAGACCTAATAAATTTGCCTTATTGATTATTTGGGAGCATACTACTACTTCCACCATAGAAGTGGTCAACATAGCCGGACATATAACCAGAATTAATTGAGGCACGACTAGTGCCTGCCTTGGCTCGAGGATTGCACTTGGGGGCCCAAGAATGGCATTGATGGTCGTCATACACTACTCCAAAGGAAGAATCATCCTATAAAATATGAGGCACATAGGGTTCTCCCAAAGAGGAAGACAAAGGATAAGGATCTGCAGGATTATAAATCTGAAGCAGTTCCACCTCTAGTGGGGAGTCGGGATATGGGCTCCTATCCTTGGCACATGATGACTAAGGCATGTCTTAAGCTCTAGCAGAAGTATGCATTCTAGAATGAGAGGCATGAGACCTCCGAGGATGAGCATCTTCTTTGATTCCTTATGGAATAAATGAAAAAGTTAGTGAAAGGGAAGAATATGCAAGGTTAACTCAATGGTAGAAACTCAGCTTGTTCGTTTGAGGATGATGACAAGTTAAAAGATTCACAACTGTCCTCCTTATAGAGTGAAAATGGTGCATAATTTGCCCAAACTGTTGGGGGTTATACTGGAAAGAATAGAATAGTTACAAGGTTACAGTTCATCTTACAGAAAAAAAGTAAACAGCATGCTTACCCTAGCAAGCGTAGGTGGAAAAAGGAGCTTTGGACATTTTGATTTGGGAACCAATTGGACATCAACATTAGTCACTTCCTCCCCTTCTCTAGATAAATGAGCATTCAAGCATGGTATAGGAGTCCCGACAGCTATCGCCTGTAAAATAGGAATCGTAAAAGTTAGCAACATGAATGTGGAACAAAAGGAAAGGAAGCAGAAAGGAAAATATACCAAATGGGCTATGAGTTGCTGAAGCTGGATTGCATAATCACTATAGTGGTCCACACATTCCATAAAATGAATACCCGACTTCATCTCCACCATATCTTTTATAGTAAGGGTTCACAAATAAAATATGGATCACGACAGATCTAGAAGAATGCACAGAGGCCACTGGTTTCCAACTTGGGTAGTAACTCGCTAACCTAAGTACTAGATGAAACTAAAAGGCTCATCTATAAGGCTCTGAGTATAAAATTGGGTGGCTTTAACTTTAGAAGATGCAATATGGTTTTCCTATGGGCAAAAATTAGCCCGTAAAGGAGGAGGTCAGAAGAGCAAAAACTCACAATTGAGTTATTTTCACAATAAACCGTTCCCAATGCATTTATGGCCCCATGGAGACATTAAAGATCTCCTTACTAGAATTACCGCTGAATTTGACTTCCTTTGGTCCATGAGACCATTGCAGCAAAGCTTATGGGAGCCCACGACCTTGGTGAAAGATTAGGGAATTATTCATAAAACCAAAGCTATAAAATAAAATAATTGACATTAAACGTCAGCAAGGATAAGAGGAAATAAAAGAAGATAAAATTCATTACCTCAATAACTGTCGACAAACCCTCAAGAGGCAAGCACCGAGTCTCAAGGCCCTTAACAGCCAGACTTAAGTACCACATCAGTATAAGCAGACCGCTATAAGTAAAGACTATTGCTTAGATCATCACCTGACCTAGCCTCAACCAAAGTGGGGCTAACTGTAGACGTGTAAAAATGACAATTGTTTTTTTTAAATTGCCCAATAATGAGAAAAATACCAAACTATGAATTTGGGGGCCCAATGAAGTGATCAGTAAAATAAAAAGAGTAATTTGGCAGGCAAAGGTATTGTGCGAGCTTGTATAGCCCAGTGGGCTTGGACGCCTGCTGGTTCACCTACAGGCAACATGGCCGGGTTCCTATCTTTTCCCCCCATCCTGAGTCCGCGTTAGATTTGGTCAGTTAATTAGTCCTAACCCATAGCAAATTACTCCAAACAGACTTAATTAAATCAGACTCTTAGTGAAATTGATAAACCTATTAAGATTAAGTGTAATAACACTAGGAGCCGGTATTCTTTTCCTGGACTAATTCGGTATAATTGTTCACTATAAAAAGGGGCCTTCCCTAGGGTTAGGTGCATCAAGGCAAATTGAGAGATCAGCACACATTAGAAAATTAGGAGAAATTAGAGATTACCATTGTGAGAGTTGAGGGATTTTCATGAATTTTTTTTTTTTTAACAAATTTGTGTGGTCCAATCCTGAGATTCTTATACAGCATTACGGAGCAATTACTTCATTAGGTCCCCAGGTAATCCGGTCGGTATAATTTAATGTAATATATACTAATGTTTTACATGATTATATGATGGCATAATTAAAAGTTAAGATTTTCCAGATTGAATAGTAGAGGCACTCAGTGTTGACGGGCGGCGATGTGATGCACCTCATTACATTTCCATACCATCGGCACCGAATCTAAATCATCATTTCTAGACAAAAGAGTCAATATGGTTCCCACACTAGGGACTGCCCTGGAGCCTTTTCAAAACCTTTTTAATTCAACATCAATTGCCCCTTTGGTGTCCCTATCGGTATAATTTTGCTTTGAAAAGTGATATGTTTTGTAAGTTTTTCATAAAACTCACTGCAACTCTACTTGATGCATAATTGTTGTTTTGTATTTTACTCTCTTTATTTTTTTATTCTTTGTTCATTTTCTGTAGAACAATTCTGATCCAAGACAGTGCACCTATCTGAACTAGGAACAGGGCCATGCAATGGCTCAGGAACTCAGCTAGGTTCCTGGATTGGTAGGTTGCCCTGTTCTTGAAACATACTGTAGTCACTGCCATGGATTAGAATAAAGGAACTAGGCCTGATTTTGGCCAACCAGAGATTAGGATCTTGGCCAAGTCTTTGATTCAATCTTGCAAATATGCTGGTTTTTTAAGAGTAAAAAAATAATAATTAATAGCCATCTTTTTTATAAATAAAATAAAAACAAAAACCGCCCAGCAAAACGAAAGTTGAACCCTTTGTGGGGGATTACACCTTCACCAAGGTGGATCCTTACACTGGTCTAGTAGCATGATAGGAGAGGCTCGCAGTACTAACATTATGTAGGAACTGCAAAATGAGGAGAATATTCTTGAGGCCACAACATACAAAGAGTTAAAACTCCCTTTGCATCATGAGAAGTTTTTTTTGATAATTAGAGGACACTAGTCCTTATAGCATGATTGAGATGTATACCCCCTACCGTAGATACAAAATAAAAGCCCCAGTGTCTGCACGTTCCATCCCCTTCGGCTCCAATCCATTCCAATACCTCTTCATAATCTCTTCTCACAAGCCTCAAAAGTCGTATTCTAATCCAAATACTCAAGCATAGCCTTTATGATCTTTTAATCCAGCGAGATGAGTCTCTATATGCACTTGCTATCCTTATGCAGATAGCTTCTTGATACAATCGAAGCACTTCGCAACGTCGTTAGCACTATATGGGATACTTTGGGGCCATGCTTTCATCCAATAACCGATTTTGTGCTTTATGCTCTAACAAGCATCTTCTACCTGAAAATTCCCTTAGTTAATTCATCTCGCTGGATTAAAAGATCATACAGGCTGTGCTTGAGTATTTGGCCGGCTTCTGAGGCTTTTGCGTGGAGATTATGAAGAGGTGGTGGAATGGATTGGAGCTGGAGGGGATGGAAGGTGCAGACACTGGGGCTTTTCCTTTGTATCTATGGTAGGGGTAATACCTCTTAATTATGCTATAAGGACGATTGTCCTCTAATTATCAAAAAAAAAAAATAATCTACTCATGATGTAAAGGGAGTTTTAACTCCTTGCATGTTCAATGTGGCCTCAAGAATATTCTCCTCATTTCATAGTTCCCCCATAATGTTAACATCGACAGTCTCTCCTATCATTATGCTAGATTAGTTTAAGGATCTACTGCGCTGCGAGTGTAATCCACCACAGAGGGTTCAACTTTCGTTTTGCGATGTGGTTTTTATTTTTATTTTATTTTCAAAAAAGATGACTGTTAATTATTATTTTTTAATTTTGGAAAACCAACATATTTGCAAGATTGAATCAGAGACCTAGCCAAGATCCTAATCTTTGATTGACCAGAATCGGGCCTAGTTGCTTAATTCATGAGAAGATTGTCGTCTCAATTAGGAAGGCATTTAGAAGGACAAGAAAAATATAAATTCGGCTCAGTCTTCCACACTACACAATCAAAGAAGCTATACTATCTCAATCATCTGTGTCAGCAAGTCCTGTTAAGCGAAAGGGAATGTGGATGGCCCCTATTATCAGTTGCACTAGCACTAGGTGGATCACTCTTAGTGGAGGCCCAACCCCCTGGCTCTAGTTACCAGCACCCACTCTAATGACCCACCTAATACTTCTCGCATATCCTGCGGTGGGGACAGAGATTGTGATTGTGATAGAAGCTGCATGGTGGAATGCTTCGGTTGAGCAAGATTGTAACACTTTTGGATAAAAAACTACATAAAGGTACCTTAATTTTTGTGTATTATAAGGACCTTCAGTCTTGAAAAATAACTTTAGGGTACCTTGATTTATGAGGTGACTAATAGAAAGAACCCTCAAAGTTTATGCAACCTATTTTTCCGGTCCAATTCTACTATTTGAATTCACATGTAATGCCAATAACTTTTACTATTTGCGTATTTTACCCTAATCCTTAGAAACTAACTTTCGAAATTTTAAATTTTATGAATGGTGTTTATAAGTACTACTCGAAGCCCTCTTTATCTGGTATTAAACCCATGTGAGCAAAAAATAATAATACTATAATTAAGTTAATTAAAGGTGTATTAAGCTAATTAATTGTCCTTAATGCTTGAATCATGATCTGCTTGTTCTGCATCAAATTACTAACATATTATGTACTCCAAAGGGAACCACTTCTATAGCACTACAATTAAACTATATCACCAATATAATTTTAGAATAGAAAACAGAATTAGCAAAAATTAAGGTTGAAGTTAAGGAGTTAAGGAAGCAATTATCTGTAATATCTAATTTAACTATTAGTATCCCATTTCAGCATATGTCCTCTCCAAAACCTAAAAAACAAAACTTCATTTCCTTCACAAGTTAATAAAACTAAAAAGGGGTAGGAGAAAAATCAACTGAAAAATAATCTAAAAAGGCAGAGAAAGAAGAACATGATGGAATATAGGTAGTATAATAATTAACGAATTAAAGAATGTGTTTGATAAAGAACAAAATCCAGAAAAATTAAATAAAATCATGGGCACAGTAGTGAAAAAAACGAGAAGTCCTAGCAGATGATAATGAAGAGATAACAATGTCCAGTTGGAAGAAGAGATATATCATTAGATAAACCTACTTAAACTAGAGGATCATAATGTTGAATGTTGTTCCTTTAGGAGAACTTAGGAGAAAAGGGGATCTAAAAAAAGGACAAATGCTAGTTGATAATGAAATCAATGAGATTTGGGAAGAACTCTAGGTAGACAAAATTGAATCCAATCTAGTTAACAATGTTATTCCCAAAGCAGAAGAGTTTTGTGAATCGTCAAGATGAAATACCCATTTTATGAGACCTGGATATGTTCCAAAAAGATGTAAAATTAACTTTCCATTTGGGTTCATCCTTTGAACATATTAGCCTTACCTCAATTAGCCAAATGGGTTATCCTAAACATTGATGCAGGTCACAATAGAAAAGAAATATTTCACAATAGAAAAGAAATATTTGAACATTGAAAAAGGGTTATGAATAGAATCTTAAACTTGAATACTACATGGACTTCTAAAAAAATTCCTAAATTATATCAAGAACAGTTTTTCTGGCACTATAGCGGACTGTCATGGCTCATTAGATAAGGAAGGTAAAAGTATATTGAAAATAATGGAGGAATCAACTGCTATGTAGAAAAAATTATGTAAGGAAATCAAAACTGAATTTATCGAAGCTAAATTTGATAACAAAGAAAAAGCTAAAGAATGAAAAAGAAAGAATAATAAGATGGAGCTACCGGATATGAGATATCTGGAGAATTATATTACTGAATTTAGTCAATGTTATTATGAAATTAGACATAAGGAAACCAATCTTGGTATATTTTATGATAAATTACCATATCTAAACAATTCTATAATCAATGAAAGAGATATTGTATGGCTTAAAAAATGGATGCCATCGATACCCTCGATACAAAAATCTCTTGTTTAAGAAAATGGGTTGACAATCAATGCCTTGATCTCCAAAAATAAAAGAAAATGAACAAATAATTTCTGGCTTGTTCATTAATGGGAAAACGAACTTGAGAAAAGAAGAAAAAGAAACATTTATAAGCAAAAGAGTTTTAACAAGCAAAGAGCAGAGAGAACTATAAAAGAAAGTAGTATATAAAACAAGCCCCAAGGGACAAAGATTTTTCAACAAAACTGCTTATTGCCACGCCCAAAATTAAAAAAAAAACAACTATAAGTATTGAGCATGTGGAAAAGTAGGGGATTATGCAAATGAATACAAAAATAGAAAGAATAAAAAGCTTATTAAAACTTTTTTAACAGTCTAGATTAATTTGAGCTTAACGAAAAAGAAGCACTAAATCTAGCCCTAAAAAATAACAAGAGAATTGTTGAGATTGCACTGCACGATGAATACGAAGAAAATGATTATAAAGAAACTAATCATATGATGGAAAGTAGCTCAATTACTATTAACAATCTTCAAGGACAAGAATTAGTTGTAGATAATGAGAATGAAGATGTTAAAAGAGATTGAGTCCTTCAATAATTAAGGAAGACATGATCTATAAAAAATTCATCTTCCAATTAACGAGCACGTATGTATATGAGATGATGGAAGGAGATTTAGAGATAAAAGACTATGAGTATGATGTAGGAGATGTTAACCTCATTAACTATGAAAACATCCTTAAGCGTAACAAGAGTAAAATGTATAGGTATACCTATGTTGGAAGTGTCTAAGTTTAAATAACTCCATTACAATATGATGGCAAAGATATTGACCTTTATGATTTGCTCTGTGATATTAGACATACCAAGTTTAACAACCAAATTATCACAGACGTCAAGACCAATTTGGGTAGTGGATCAATAACATTAAATTACCGACCTAGATATTGTGTAAGCCTAAAAGATAAATTTGCCAAAATCTTCCTATCTCTTAAGGGGGGAAAAAAAGCTAGGATGGATATGAAAGAGGAGGTTACCCACTAAGAATATTTGAAAAATAATCTACAAATTAAATAATATTATAAATCCAAAGACCAAGGTAATAATAATAGAGGTAGAAAAATTTAAAAGTCCTACTCCAATGTGAAAAATTCAAAGGATAAAATCTAATCTGCCGAAGATAAAGAGTTATAGGTCATAGATAACTAACTTTCTTGATTGTACAAAAATCAATGAGAAAAATGTTATAAAATTGATGAGGACGGAAAAATTATTATAAAACCTAATTATTAAGAAGCATGACTACAAGATCACAATGGCAACAAAGATCTTCAACAGTTAAAGAAGATTTTAAAGAAGATGATACAATTAGTATGACCAATGAAATGAGTACAATTTATTTTGAACCTGTAAGACACATTATAAATCGAAGTGTGAGTCTAGACCGAAAAAATCATTGGGTTCAAAACAAGGACTATTAGTGAGCCAATCTATAAGGATGAATTAGTAAAAAATATGCCAATACAAATATGCTATGAAGTTAGCAATACCAATCCTAATAGCATCTACATCCTAATAAATGTATGCTTAGAGGAATACAATAGATATGAATTTTGTGCCTATATCAATAACGGTTGTACTCTCTATTTTAGAAAAAGATCTTGATTACATTCTTATCCTTGTCCAAAAGTATAGAACAACACAAAGATGGGTCCTACTATCACCCAAATGTGCATTGATATTGGTATTATTTTTGGTAACAAAAAGTGCATTTATGTTGAACAAGAAATAGAGTTTACAGGTCTAGAAATAAAAGTTGGATAAATCATCCCACAAAAAGCATATTTCAGAAAAAAATATAAAATTTTCATGAGAATATTGAAGATAGGAAAGAAAGACTTCTTAGATGTCTTATCTATACTTCATATTTCATTAAGGATATAGCCAAACTGAGAAAACCATTGAAGTAGAAACTCAAGAAAAAAAAAGTTAGACATGAACATCTAGTGATTCAAAGAGTGTTCAAATTTTCAAAAGATGTATAAAACGCTTTCTGTTTATAATTTGTCAAATGAAGGAGATAACTTAATTCTTGAGACAAATGCAAGCAATGAGCACTATATTGTAGTATTGAAAATCGAAGAAAGAAAAAAAACTCTACAAGTATTACAATGGAAATTTTAATAATGTAGAGTGCAACTATCCCATGATGGAAAAAAGAAATCCTTGTAATTACAATAGGAATTGAAAAGTTGTTAATATTTTTTATCCCTAAAACCTTTTGTTATTCGAACTGATTATAAATGAATACTTGGTTTTGTGAAAAAGAATTTATCAAATATGCAAACCCAAGCACTACTTCTACATTGGCAAGTATTGCTTAACCAATTTTCTTTCTCTATTGAACAAATACAGAGATAGAAGAACTCTCTGGTGGATAGTTTAACTCGTGAACTCGCTAGTGGTGATCATCAGAGTAGAACTCCTGCTGAAAGAGGATAGGAAATCCAATATAAATGCAATTACTATGAGAATGGGTTTCGCCTTCTAGTAAAATCTTTATGGACATTTTGGAATTTCAGCGAAAAATAGATCATGATTTGGTTTATTATCTTTTGCCAATCTAATAGTACCAAGATTCAACCTTTTAGAGTTATAAATGAATCACTTAAGGTGTCCCTAAGATATTCAAGGAAAAATAAGTTTCTATGTTCAAAAAAAATGGTTCAACAACTGGTATGCAGCTTGCATCAACTGCTATCATAATTTTTCCTATGATATTTAGGAGTCATGGAGTACTACAGTCTTGTTCCCCAAAACATTTCGAGTTTCTAGTGTTAAATTCTCAGCAAATTCAATCCCTCTAGACTACCTCATCACAAAGCCTAGGAATATGATATGGTAGCTCACCTCATGGAAATGCCATATCCAAAGTACGTATTCCGCTTAAAACTAACTAAGTTTCAAAAGGGTATGTTTAAAAGAATCCATTGGATTCTCATAACTCCAAATGGTCCAACAAAAATTCCATATCAAAAAAGTCTATATGTTGAGGTACATTGCGCATTAATAGAGTATAAAAATGAAAAAGCCAAACAAGTCCATCGTCTCATTCAATTCATTGATCTGAAAGATCCCAATGATGAAAGACAAGAATGGTTTCCTCAACGACGAGAAGTAGTTAGTGATCCTACTTTCACAAGAGTCATTGAATTTTACAACATTTATCATCAAATGTGGCCATTAATTGAACAAGAAAATATGTTAATGCATTACGAGAACACTAGTTTCATTTATCATAATGAGTTCAGCAAATATATAAAGATAGAAGGAGCTACTTCAAAAAATATCTTTGGTTATCTCTTTGATGTTGGAGTTAAAAATTGACAATCACTAAAAGGAAAGAAGTATTTATATGAATTATTTGACAAATGGAATGTAGAGCATCTGGAACCTCATGAACACTTTGATGACTATTTGGACAATGATGGACTGGAAGACATTGTTGAACATGAAGGCATATAGAATCTCAATATGGATGACTAGGCTTATCGGCATTAAGTGCTCCAAAATGTTGTTACACCCTTATTGTGTTATTTTGTCAACTGTCGAGTTAATAAAATAATTCAATCTACTGTAGCCATGTGAAAGCATCTTGTAGCATTAAGTATACTGTAGCCATTAGAGCATCCTATACATGTGTTCCTTCTCCACTACGAAAGGAGAAGTTGAGTGTTGTGGAGGGACACAATCATTTGAGGATACTTGAGCAAAAGAGATGTCCGGTATCTCCATTTCTCCGTAAGAAAGCATCTTCAATGATCTTAATAGCTTAAGTCCTTTTCAATATTTCCAATGTTGTATTTCCACTTTCAAGTTTTTAATGAAAGACGTTTTCTAGTAGGGAACATTATTCAATTGAATCTTATGTTCTATATATTATAATTTCTTAATTAAAGTCTCACTATCCTTAAAAATAGAAGAACTTGATCAATGGCTATGATGTGAGGTAGGAAACAAAACAAATTAGTGATGCGCCTGATATAAGCGAATTGTGGTTGAGATTATCAAGCAACGTAACTCGGTAACCCTCGCAATGCCAGTTTAAACAAATCTAGGTAATTCACAACCCTCTGTGTGGGCAAATTTTGATATTTCTAAGTTGAAGAATGATGGGAAGTGGCTCAATTTTATACAACTAACATCATATCAACAAATGAAGTATACGAAAATTGAAGTTGAGGATATCAAACCTGAGATTGACTATTGGACATCAGCGGTTGGTTGCTATGTGTTAGGGGCATCCCCCTCTTTTGGGGCGTTGATTGGATTTATATGACGCATATGCGCTGAGTACAAGATAGAAAAGATCGTGACACTAAAAAATGGTATCATACTTATGAAATTTGATTCAATTGAGATCAGGGATGAAGTGTTGCAAAGAGGATTTTACCACTTTGACGAGAAGCCATTAATAGTTAAACCATGGTATGAGGGTATACAAAAAGAGAAGGTGGATAGGATCCCAGTATGGATTCAATTCCAAAATTGGACCTAATATATTGGGGTCTCACTGCTTTAAGTAAGCTAGCTAGCTTGTTGGCTATGCCAATCATGGCTGATAAGAACACAGTTGAGAATAACATGGTGCATTATGTAAGGGTTCTGATTTGAGATGCCAATTATAGAAAAATTACCAAAACACATTTACTTTGAAGACAACATAGGAATTGTACAGTAGTAAAGATTATATTTGAATGGCACCCTATATTATGTGCAAAGTGCAAGAATTATGGTCATGCCTCTAAAAGTTGCAAAAAATAGGAAGGCATATTAATTTGGAGGCCAAAGCAGAACCAAAAAGAGCAAGAGCCATAAGATCAAAATCAAAGTCTAGAATGGACACAGGTGGGTAGCATAAGGGCTAACGCACCTAGCAATTAGCACCAACCCACTGCTATAACTCCCACCAGAAACAGTTTTGGGACACTGCAAGGGGTAGGATGTAGTGATCCACCAGATACGCTGCACATGAGTCAACTAGAGGGGAGGGGGGTTTTTACCTCCTCATGGATAACATTTGTAGCTGGAACATTAGAGGCCTAAATGGCCCCAAGAAGTAGAAGGATGTTCTAACCTTCTGCAAGAAGAATAAGGTAGGACTAATAGGCTTGGTGGAAACAAAAGTGAGAACTTGTAATGTCAAGGGAGTTGTATAATGTTTCCCTGGGTGGATGCACCATGTTCAATACAATGAATATGGGAAAGTAAGATTATAGATGATGTGGTTACCATTAGAATTCAGAGTTCAAGTTGTGGATTCCAGTGATCAGGCAACACATAGTAGGATTGCTCACCATTTCTCTGGTAGATCATGCTAGGTCACATTAGTATGTGGAGAGAATGAGGAGATGAAAAGAATGCAACTATGGGAGTTCCTTAGATTAATGGGGTCCAGCATACAAGCAGCGAGGATCTTCTTGGGAGATTTTAACCATCTTTTACACCTGGATGATAGAATGGGTGGACAACTAGTAACACAAAGTGACATAGTAGATTTCCAGCAATCCATTAATTCTATTGAAGTTTACGACCTTCCATGGAAGGGATGTAGGTATACTTGGACCAGTAACCAGGAGTTTGGCTCGTGCATTTATTCAAAAATTGATAGAGTGTTGGTAAATCAGGCGTAGCTAGAATTATATCCTAATTTTGAAGCTCACTACCTGGCTGAGGACACCTTAGATCGTTGTTCAGGATTGGTGATATTTTACACCTTACAGCATCTGGACCCCAAGCCATTTAAGTACTTTGATATGTGGAGCACAAGCCCAAATTTCCAGGAAGTGGTCATATCAAACTAGAAGAAGGGGACAGAAGGCAACAGTATGCAGCAAAGTGCACTAAAATTACAAAGGCTCCAAAAACCGCTCAGGAAACTGAACAGAGAAAAGTTTAGTGAGGTGCAAGTCCGATTTGCTATAGCAATGGAAAATCTAAGCAACATTAGATTGCAATTGCAAGAGTACCCATTCTAGCAAACCCTTTATGAGGAAGAAAAAAGGTTGGTGACTGAATACCAACTATTTAGTCTAGATTAGGAAGTTTCTTTGATCAGAAGACCAAGGAGGACTGGTTGAACCAAGGAGGTACAAATGACAAGTACTTTTTTGCCAAGATGAAACATGCCTACCACCATAATAGTAGGGCCCTGTTTGGTAAACAGCTTTTCGATGAGCTTTTTGGCCAAAAAGAGCTTTTTCGACCAAAATTAACTTTTTGACTAAGTGAAAAAGCTAATCTGGGTGTTTGGTAAATGAGCTTTTTAGAAAAGCTTTTTGGGTCCAAAAAGCTAATTTGAAAAGGCTAATTGCATGAGCTTTTTGAAAGAGCTTTTTGAAGAATTTGCTTTTTATCTCACAACTTTGTCAGAAACAGCTAATTTTACCAAACAATTTTTCAACAAATAGTTAATTCAAACAGCTAATACAAACAGCTAACTTAAACAGCTAATAGCTAACAGCTAATACAAATAGCTAACAGCTAACAGCTAACAGCTGTTTGCCAAACAAGGCCTATATCCTCTATAAAGGAGGAAGATGGAAGCTGAACTTGGGAGTATGATAAAGTAATTGAGCACTTCACAACATATTATGAAAAGTTTCTGAGCACCCCAGCTATCACCAGCACTCCCATAGAGGATGAGATAATTGTTATGGGACCTTGCCTGAATAGCTCACAACAACTTGCATTGCTAAGACCCTTCACCAAGGAGGAAATCAAAGCAATCATTTTTGCCATTCCAAATCAAAAAAACCTAGGAACTGATAAATACTCAAGTGGATTCTTTAGTTCTTTAGGAGTTGCTGGGATGTGGTTGGAGATGATATATGCAAAGCCGTACAAGAGTTATTCGATCATGGGGAATTATCAAGAATGGAATAGCACTAATCTCACACTTATTCCAAAGGCTCCTAACCCATCAAATGCAGCTGAATATAGACCAATAGCCTATTGCAACACCTTATACAACAGCATCTCAAAGCTTCTATGTACAAGGCTGAAGGAAGTTCTACCTGACTTGGTACATCCAAACCAATCAGCATTCATTGAGGGAAGGCTAATTGGGCATAATGTTATGATCTGGCAAGATCTAATAACACTATATCAAAGGAAAAATGTCTCCCCAGATGCCTTTTCAAGATAGATCTAGGGAAGGCCTATGACTCAGTTTCTTAGAAATTTGTCAAATAGCTACTCAGTAAACTGAAGTTTCCCCCAAAGTTCAGATAGTGGATACTCACCAACATGCAGTTTTAAATTAAATATTAATGGCCATATGTATGCGGGGGTTTATAGGAAAGAAGGGCTTAAGACAAGGTGACCCTATGTCCCCGCTGATCTTTGTGTTAGTAATGGACTATTTGACAAGAATTCTACTCTTCAAGGCCAAGCTACCTCCATTCAGATTCCATCCTTAGTGCAAAAGCCTGATACTGATCAACCTAAGTTTTGTTGATGACCTGATGATCTTCTGTAAAGGTCATTTACCTACTGTAAAAATTATCATGGAAGCACTACAGGTCTTCTCCTCCACAACAGGACTATATGCAAATACACAGAAATCGCAGATATATATGGCAGGCATACCTGAAGACAAACAGCAATAGCTATTACAACTTACTGGGTTTGCCCAGGGGTCCTTATCGATTAAATACCTTGGTATCCCTCTCTCACCAAGGAAATGGAGTGTAGCAGATTATCATGCCTTGGTAGAAAAAATCACGAAAAGGATTAACACATAGACCACCAAGCACTGGCCTTATGCAAGAAGATTATAATTTATTAACTCAGTTATATTCTTCCTACACACATACTGGTCTTCAATGTTTATTCTACCAAAGAAAATCATCAAGCAAATTGAGGCAATATGTAAGAATTTTCTATGGAGCCAAACTGTAGACTATCAAAAGGCACCACAAGTCACCTGGGACACTATTTGTCAACCAAAAGCAAAAGGAAGGCTTGGTGTTAAAAACTGCCAGAAGTGGAACATTGCTGCGATTGGTAAGCATATGTGGTATATGACAGAAGAGAAACAAAGCCTATGGGTGAAATGGACCCATGAAATTTACCTAAAGGGAACCCAGTTCTGGTAGGTTCAAACCCCCCTAATTCCTAATGGTATTGGAAGAACACCTTGCAAGTTTGAGATAAAATGGCGGGGGGATACAACCAAAACTAATGGAGGGGGACCAAAAGCGGCAACTACACTATAACAAAAAGATACAAATGGTTGATGGGGCAAAAGAATGACTGTCTAATGGCCAAGATCATCTGGACCAAGTATAATATACCTAAATACTCATTCTGTCTACGGAAAGTATGCATTGGTAAGCTCCCTACCTGTGATCAGTGGATTAAATGGAACTAGCAACTCCAAGCACCATGGTGTGTACTGTATCATGAACAACTAAAGACACAAACACACTTATTCTATCTATGTAAGTTCAGCCAAAGTGTGTTACAGAATGTCCTCAGTGCAATGAGGATACCAAGCCTTATAATACAAAATCAGCATATTAGAAGGGTGTGGAAGAAACTCAAGTCTGATACCAACCGGAAAGTGCTGAGCTTATGTATAGCAGGGACAACCTATCATCTTTGGCAGGAAAGAAATTTTAGAAGATTTTAGCCCCAAGAGAGACACATAAGCAAAGTTGCAGAATACTGTTTATATACAACAGGGAGTAGAATACAATATGTAGCCAATGCCACAAGGGAAGAAAAGACTAGAATGGCTTTAGCTGATTATGTTATGAAGGCCATAACAACGTCATATTCTTAGGTTGATGTACAGGTCACAGTCTTGACGAAGTGCAATACATATTTTCCCTTCTTACCAAAAAAAAATCCAAAATTTCTAATAAAGCACTATTATTTTGCTAAGCATGATGACCTATAGTCATAGAAAATATTCTATTTATGATATACATAGTAGATTGTAATAATTAGTACTAATAAAGTCATTATAAAAAGTTAAATAATTTAAAACAAGCATATTTTTTGAAAAATCCAAAAAATAGCAAATTTGCTTAAAGTATCCCATTTGGGCGAAAGCTGAAAATATCTTAATGTTTCGTGCCAAAATAATAAGAAAAATAACCTAACAATCAGTTGTCCAAAAACATAAGGTACTCTAATGTTATTTTCAAAAAGTCTGGGGCATAAAAATAGTCGTCGTAAAATTTAGGATACCTAAGAGTCATTTTTTGCACTTTTGGATGCAGAACTGTTGCTGTACCGCGTGGTCATTAGTTCTCATTTGGAACTTTTGGTGATCTCGTCTCACTATGAATCAGGTTCTTCAGAACAATAGCAATCCTACTCATAGTGGAGAAGGTTTGCACGAGTTGAACATTTTCGTATGAAATTCCCGCGGCGTCGCCAAATGAGCTGAAGGAACATATGCACTAGCCCTATGTTTAGACTCTGTTAGAGACTCTTATTACTGGTGAGAGGGTAGATGAGATGTTCAAAAAGATTGGCTATGATAAGCGGTATAGTTTGAAGGCTTAAGCTTTTGAGGGGGCATGTGGTTGCTTTAGGATTCATATTAGATCTTGCTAGAATTAGTTCATGTTCAGGTGTTATAGTTTTAGTTAATGGGATGAGCTCTTTAGCATGGATTTTATTTACAATTTATCCTAGCCGCATCAGCAACTTAGAGAATGCCTCTGGTTGATATTCAACACTTTGTGAGTGAATAAGGCACTCCTGTGTCCTTGATGGTAATTTTAATGGAACAACTAATTTGAAAGAACAGAATTATGGTGGTCTTGATATGGCTAGATAGTGTGGCATGGTTAAAAACTGGATTGAAAACTATGGCCTCACTGATTTGGGTTTTTTTGGACCCATGTTTACTTAGGTGGGGGAAATAGTGCTGAGACAAGAAAATGTGCTAGGCTAGATCAAGCTATGCAATCTTGACTAGAGGACTAATTTTCAAGAGGGACCTATTTAGCATTCAATTCAAAACTATTCGGATAATCCAGAAATCTTACTTAGGACTAGAGGGTTTGCATCTATTTCAGATGGACCCAAGCCTTTCCATTTTCAAGTATCATGGACATCGCATATAGATTTCAATAAGGCTTTGCAAAAGCATTTGGAATTCTGGTACGCCTGTTACGCCAGCCATGCAGTCTCTAGCAACGAAGCTCAATAAGCGGAACAGGGAAGTGTTTGATAACCTGTTTAGAAAGACAATTGGAATTTTGCTATGTTTATTAGGTCGGCCTTGAAATCTTTCACAACGAAGCTCAATAATTGAACATAGAAGTGTTTTATAACCTATTTAGAAGGAAAAGGAACTTTGGGCCAGAATGAGGGGGATCCAACCTGACTGGCCGAGGGGAATAGATGGCTCTTAAAAGTGGAATCTTCACTGCAATGAGATGTTAATGAGATTCTACATTAAAATAAGATCTTTTAGCTAAAGAATTCTAGGGTGTTAAGGGAATGGTTAGGGACTATTTTGTAATGTTATACACTATCCGGTAGTTAGGAACTGATAGATTAGTTCTACTTTGGGGACTTTTCCCATAACTGGACATAGAAAATTCAAGAAGCTTACAAATCCATTTATGCCGCAAGATGTGCGTAGTTCTTTTAAGACCATGGTGTCTTTAAAGGCCCCCACTTAGATGGTTTCATGTGTATTTCTTCCAAAAGTAGTGGCCTCTAGTAGGAAGCTTTGTGTGTGATATGGTGTGTTATTGTGCCTGAGGAGGGCAGACTCTTCCCAAGGGATTAAGTAATAACCTCATTGTCTTGACTGCAAAAAGTAAGTAATCTGCGGACACTCATGTAGTGACTAAAACATGTCTTACCAGAAATGATCTCACCAATGCAATCAAGTTTTTCTATTGCAGTGACAGATTGGGGATGACATTATTATTACGTAGGAAATTGTACATTCCACACGGAGGAAAATAGGGGCGAGGGGCTCGATAGTGGCCCAGATTAAACTGGGGAACGAATATGATAGAGTAAAGTGGTCTTTCATTAGTGACAGTTTGATGGATATGCGCCTTCCACAGCTACTTTACAGAATCAAGAGCTTTTATCATCCTGTATTTTTATCAGACGACATAGAAAAATTACCTCAAACGATGGAGTAAGAATTAAGAAATGGTCATTGTGTTTCGTTTCCTATTACCCATAGAGACCCACCCGAAAATCTCTAGCCTTTGTTTTGCGGATGATGTGATCTTATTTAGAGAGGCGACTATTGAGTAGGTAGCCTTAATGAAAAAGTACTTAGAAAGATTTTCTCTAGCATCTGGGCAAAAGGTGAGCAACCGTAAATTAAGAATTTATTTTTCTTCTAATACCCACTATCCAGCTAGCAGAGGGCATCTGTGGGATCCTACAGATGCCACACATTGAGGATTTAGGGTATTACTTTATGAGGGCCACACTTCATGGTCAGATCACAAAGGTAACTTATCCGGAGTCATTAAAAGTATGTCATACAAGTTACACAAAAAAAATTTTATTTTTATTTTTAGGTGCATAGTGTATTAAATGTATTACTAATTTAAGCATAATACTAATTCAAGCATAACAAACATGTATTAATTATCCTTAGCTATTAATTGAAGTGATACAGTCTAAAATTTTATATCTAAAACATCTATAAATAGCTAATAGTTCACTCTTTTTTTTCATGGCATGGTTTGGAGTTTGAGCTACCTCATCTGCTATAAATTAACATTGTTAATATAGAATCAAAGGCTATAAGATCACCCTAGAAGGGGGGTGAATAGGGTGATAATCAAGGTTGCTAAACAATCAAAATGTAAATGCGGAAAATTAAATCGGGACAAAACACAATCGATTGTTAATGAGGTAGGGCCTCAAAAGGCTTAATCCTCGCCTAAAGTTCCCTAACTCTAGGATTAACCCGAACTTTTATTAGCAGGATTGAATACACAACTCTAGAGCACACCTACTCTAAGTTCCAAGTCATAAGTTGAACCCTTCAACTAGGCTTGGTACAGTTGACCCTTCAACTCTATAATCCTAACCAAGTACAAAATAGACAATACAACTCAAATGTAAAGGAAAGCAAATTTGAGCTCAATGAATGCCAATGTATGCTTGAGGAAGTAGTATGCCAATTGAATGCTAACTCTCTCTTCTTGTTGCTTTCTCTGCTATTTAGCTCTTATATTTATAGCCAAGTCTTGAAGGAGCTCTCTCAAACTAGCCCTTGGACTTCCCTCAAAATCTGCTTCAGTTTATGGCCTTGAGCTTCAGTTCAGGGTCCTTAAAAATCTTCCATTTTTAGTTTCCAATGTTCACTGGCTATTTTTGCTAATTCTGTTTTGTGGCAATGGTTGCTTGGTTGGATTTCCTTCAACTGCTGATTTCTAATGGCAACTTCCCATACTTATGAGGATTTTCTTTGGCAATTGTTTTTCCATAATTCAAGGCAAGCATAATCTTTGTTAGACATAATTAAGTGATCATCCCTAAAAAGGTGGGATATACGTAATCAGATTTATATTATTTCAATGTAATTAGAATATTATTATCAACACCACTTTCATTAATCATAATCAAAAACATATAATAAGAGCAACTTGTTTGTCAACTTTTAAATATACTTTCATTCAAAATTCCTTTGTGGGCTTTGACAAAATGTCTTTGTGGGCTTTGAGGGAGTTAACAATCTCCCTCTTTTTGACGAAAGGCAATATTTAAAACTTGATAAACAATTTGCACTCGGTGTGAACATTTACCAAGTCAATGCATTCACTGGAGTTATCTGGAGCTGTCAAGACCAATAAAGATCAATCAATAGAACATCAAAGTTCAATGCATTTACCAAGATACATTATTACCTGAATAGTAAGGTAAATATTTACCAATACAAGCAACAATACCAACATTTACTAAGATAAAGGAACGGAGCATTGCATTTAGCGCTTTTCGATATATTACCTGAGTAGCATGTACTAGTGCATCACTTGATCATACTACCAAAACATGCTTCTCCCCCTTTGACTTTCATCGAAAAATTGGGGGGGGATCAGGACTATGTATGTTCATACACGTGGGATACAACCAAAGCAAAAACAAAAACAGAAAAGAACTTAGCGAAGCAAAAGGCAAAGACCATCAAGATTTAGTTGAAGTGGGGCTCAGAGGAGGTGGACTGGATGATGCGATCAACGGCGTGAGTGGCACAGTCCATATCTGATGAGGTAAAGCGGTTAGCCAATCAGGCACCATGGTGTATCGTACAAGTCATATGAATTAATTCATCCACTTTCTTGCTAAGTAGCCCCATGTCAATATATAACACATCCACCTGAGTTCGCAACTCAGCATAATCCTCCCTTAGGGTCTCAAGGCTATCCCATAGGGCATGTAAGTAGGTTGGTCAGGAAGTGGGACTTGGAGAGCAGTGGCTTTAGCAGAGGTGAGCTCAGAGGCATGTTTCCGTCCTCTTGTGGCGATCTTGTAAAAATGAAGGGATTTGAGGGAGTTGGCAGATATCACTGGTACGGATTAGGTGACATAGTCTTCAGACTCAAAAGGAACATTGAAGTGTGTAAAGGTACAGGTGAGGACGTTGCCATATGGAAGAGATGAGGGGCGACTCATGTTGGCGACCCGGTACATGTAACTGACAATGATTGACGTATAATCCACCAAGTATCCATCCATGAGACGATAAATGGATTCAAGAGCCACTTCATTGTAGGCTTCTTTTAAGTGATCTTTTGGATAAAAAATGCGAACAAAGAAATAATGTAATAGTCTGGGTTCTGGGAACGGGACATGATATGGTGGTGTCCTATTTTGACATTTGTAGGCAGCCAATTTTTGAGGACAAGCATAGTGAGTGAGACATATATCTTTGGCCACTTTGTGGGTTAAGGAAGGAGGGGCAGGATTAGTGAATTTCAGACCAAACATAGTTGCTAGAACCGTGCGATTGATAGTAGTGGGCACAGATTTCACAAAACTCGCAAGATACATCCCATTAGCATCCATTTTCATTTCCAAATTGGCATAGAATAGTCGAACTAAAAGAGGGTACATAATGTCACCTAATTCACACAATAAACAATTATCCTTAGCCAATTTCTCAATAAAGGCAAGCTGTTCAGATCCAAAGAACTGAAGATCTAATTTTTCACAAACTGAAATAGATTGGGTACAGAAGGAATTATACCTATCTTGGTTGACAGAGGTAGAAAACCACTCTCCGAGAATGGAGTCTAGAGCCCGATTCTCGAATGGACGAGGTAGTGGTGTGGATGACTGACCATGCTCGGGTTGGGAAGAGATCGATGGTGTGCGTTTGGAGTTATGGCTGCACGGTGACAGATCAGACCTTGAGCTGGAGGCAGAGGAGGAATCGGACACATGCATCATGTTTTAACTCATGGGGGACAAGCTCGTTTCGATGGTTAAGAAGCTAGATGATTCAACCTCCGTTTGGGCTGAGCTGAGGTCGCGCTGCCGGGGTACTCATCAGAGATGGCGGTTTCAGAGGTTCTGGAAGGGCAATTGGCTGCTTTACCTCCACTAGTGAGAGGCATATTGGTGAATTTGGGGGTAAAGGAGAAGGATGATTGAGAGTGGTGGCATTTGAGGAGGCTTGACAATGGCGGTGATGGAAGAAGAGCTCAGAGAGAGAGAGAGAAAGAGAGAGAGCCGAGGGGTATGGCTATGGAGGTGCTCAGCAGAGAGAGGGATGGAGAGTGGGAAGAGGGGTACGTGTGAGGGAGGTTGGAGTGAAATAAAGAGGGGAGTTCTAGAAGGTTTTAATTGAAGATACAAGTTGGAGTTTTCTGATTTTTGCCAAAAAGAAATCGTTAAGATCTTGTTAAGAGAATATCAATTTAAAAATAAAAGGATCAAAATATTTTCAAAGATATTTTTCCAATTTCAAAAACTTTAAAAAAAAAATTCCACGAGTCCAATTTGGAAGGAATTACATCAAATTACCTTCCATTGGATGGACCGTTGATATATGACTCATGTTTAAGGCCTTGAAACATAAATTCAAACCCTTGATTTAGTTATGCAAAAAAAATCTAGTTTCTGCCTACAGTTCAAGGATTTGAACTGTAGTTTAAGGCCTTGAAATTCTGGACAATGACTGATTTTGCCTGCAAAACCTTAAGAACTTAGTTAGCACTTAGAGAGGACTCCCCCTCAATTTATGCATTGATATTAATCATCCGAAGTTCTTGATGAATATGGTTGAGTTGATCCTTACATAGGGGTTCTATAAACATATCATAAGTTGAGAATTTATCAGTACAAATTCTGATGAGACATCGCCTTTTTCAACATGATCTTGAATAAAGTGATGATGTACCTCGATATGCTTTGTTCGAGAATGTTGCACTGCATTTTTCCTGATATTGATAGCACTTATGTTGTCACAGTGAATAGGAACATTTTTAAGATTAATTCCTAAGCCGCGCAATTGTTGCATTATCCAGAAGCTTTGCGCACAACTTGCTCCAGCAGCAATATATTCTGCTTCTGCTGTTAAAAGTGCTACTGAGTTTGGTTTCTTCGAGTGCCAGAAACAAGAGATGGACCGAGGAATTGGCATGTGCCAGATGTGCTTTTTCTATCTACTTTATAACCTGCATAATCGGCATCAGAATTTCCAACAAGAGAAAAATCTCCCCCTTTAGGGTACCACAACCCTAAATTTTTAGTACCAGCTAGGTATTTAAAAATTCGCTTAACTGTGACAAGATGTGAGTCTTTGGAGGATGATTGAAATCGAGCACACGAGCATACACTGAACATAATATCGGGCGACTAGCCGTTAAATATAATAAGGAACCAATCATGCTTCGATATGTTTTATCATTTACAGGCTTACCATTAAGGTCTTGATCAAGTGTGGTACTTGTGGCCATTGGAGTACTTGCATGTTTAGCCTCATGCATTTTGAACTTTTTTATGAGTTCATTCACGTATTTACTTTGGCTTACGAAAATTCCATCATTAAGTTGTTGGACTTGTAAGCCAAGGAAGAATGTAAGTTTGCCAACCATGCTCTTTTCAAACTCTTTACTCATGAGGTTTGAATATTCCTTGCATAGAGAGTTGTTAGTAGGACTAAAAATTATATCATCAACATAAACCTGTATGATAATGAAATCCTCCCCCTTGTTCTTTATAAAAAGTGTTTTATCAATTTGACCACATCTAAAATTGTGTTCAAGTAAGAATTTGTTCAATCACTCGCACCAAGCTTTAGGAGCTTGCTTCAAGCCATAAAACGCTTTTTGAAGCTTGAACACATGATCAAGAAGATTAGGGCTTTTGAACCAAGGAGGTTGTTCAACATAAACTTCCTGTTACAAAAACCCATTCAAAAGGCATATTTGACATCCATTTGAAAAAGTTTGATACCCATGTATGATGCAAATGCCAAAAGAATGCGAGTGGCTTCTAGATGGGCTACTGGGGCAAAAGTTTCATCGAAGTCTATTCCCCCTCCTTGGTTATACCCTTTTGCCACCAGTCTAACTTTATTCCTTACCACCTTTCCTCTTTCATCTAACCTATTTTGAAATACCCATTTTGTCCCAATTATAGGGTGGTCTTTTGGTCTAGGACTGAGAAATCATACTTAGTTTCTTTTGAATTAACCAAGCTCTTCTTGCATAGCGACAATCCAATTAAGGTCTTCTAGGGCCTCTAAATGGGTTTTTTGGTTCTATGAGTAACACAAAAGAAGAAAATGCACAAAAGTTTCGAAGAGAAGATCTAGTTCTTATACCTATGGCTATATCAGTGAGTAAGTTGTCTGGAGGATGATGTGGCTTGAACTTGTAGCTTCGTTCTTGTTCATCCAAAGATTCTTCATTTTGTGCACTGAGAGTTGCTTCTTCTTCATTCATGTCATTTGGCTCTTCGCTCATAGGAGGCACATTGTTTTCAATATTTGAGTCTTGAGGTTGCTCTTTGCGTTCCTTACTTGTCTTGACCCTTGTTTCTTCTTCCTCCTTATCATCATATCTGCTTAGCTTTAATTTGGGAATAAAGGAGGGCTTAGCTCACCATCATTAGACTCATCAAAAATAACATGAATGCTTTCTTCAATTATCTTAGTGCACTTGTTATAAACACGATAGGTTTTACTATTCATGGAATAACCAACAAGGATACTTTCGTCGCTCCTAGCATCAAACTTACCTAGCCTGTCTTTTTCATTATTGTGAATGAAACATTTACATCCAAATGTACGAAAATAGGAGATATTTGGTTTTCGATTTTTGAAGAGTATGTAGGGAGTCTTTTTTAAAATAGGGTGAATCAAGCAGCAATTTAAAACATAGTTTGCAGTATTGACTGCTTCCGCCCAAAAGGATGTTGGCAGTTTACTTTCACAAAGCATGGTCTTAACCATATTCTCTAAGAAGCGGTTGTTTCTTTCAACCACACCATTTTGTTGAGGAGTTCTAGGTGATGAAAAATTATGTGAAATACCATGGTCATTGCAAAATTTAACGAATTCTTTTTGGTCAAACTCCCTACCATGATCGCTTCGAATTGAAACAATAGGTGAGTTTTTGTGAATTTGCAATTATTTGCAAAGTTTTGAAAACTCTTGAAAGGCCTCATTTTTCTCTTTTAGAAAAGAGATCTAAGTGAAACGCGAATAATCGTCCACAACAACAAAAATATATGAACTACCTCTGAGGCTATGAACAGGGATTGGACCACATAATTCCATGTGAAGTAATTCTAGTGGTCCAGATGTACTAATGAATTTTTTGGGCTTAAAGAAACTGCGAACTTGTTTTCCTTTTACAATGCATCGCCGATACGATCTCTTTCAAACTTGTATGGAGGTAAGCCACGCACTAGATCAAGCTTGGATAATTTTTCTGTGGTATGCATGCTAGCATGACCTAGTCTACGATGCCATAACCAAGTGTCATCAAGGGAAGCTTTAAAACATGATAATTTTTTAGGTGAAATGCTATTCAAGTTAATAGCATAGACGTTGTCTATTCTAGGTCCATATAAGGTAATCTTGTCATTATGCACATTTTGAACAATGCAATGAGAGGAATTGAATATGACATTATTGCCTTTGTCACAAAGTTGCGATATGCTTAAAAGATTGAACTTTAAACCTTCACCAAGATACACATTTTCTAAGGAATTAGCGGGATCCTTACCAATCTTACCAATTTCTATGATCTTATCCGCTTTATTATCACTAAAGGTGACATTTTCATATTTCTTTTTCTTGATTTCAGTGAGGAGAGCTTTATTACCACTCATATATCTCGAACATCTGCTATCAAGATACCAGAGATCATTACGAGCCTTTAAGCATGCCTGTAAAATAGTAAATCAAACCTTTCTAGCCATGGCATCGAGTTTGGGTCCAACATTATTTTTGACCATGTTTTTTGGTCTTGTTCCATTTGGTACCCAAACTTGAATTACTTTGATGTTTGTCCTTCTTAGTGGACATGAGCAAGAAATGTGTGCATTTCTCAAGCAATAATTGCATGTGATGTGTGATTTGTTTTTGGGTGTCTCTTTAATAAAGAAGTTTTTGTATGCTTGCTTTTTGTTTGAGGGATTGTAGCCACTTCCTTCTTTATTGAAGGGCATTCTTTGCAAAATGAGTAGTTTCTCCAAATTGTCTTGGGCTTCGGTGAATTTCAAAGCTAATTTTTCAAAGGCTCCACATTTAAATTGAACTTCCTCCTTTACTTTTTCAAGATGCTTAAGCTTTAGGTGAAGATCATCATTTTCTCTTTGTAACATTTCCTTTTCAGAGAGCAAATTATGAATGGTCTTCTTGAAGGTTTTTATTTTGGACAAATATTCTTGTTCACACTGTATGTGCCTGATTAATGCTTGAGCTAATTCATCCTTTGAATATTCAAGAAGGTCAGAACAGTCTACCTTATCCAAGTTTTCAAATTCAGTTTCTTGAACGCCTTTCACTATAAGGCATAGGTTTGCAACTTCTTCTTCTTTGTCACTGTCACTGGAGTCACTATCGTTCCATGCAGCAATCATGGCTCTCTTGAATTCCTTCTTGGCTTTGTGCTTGTGTTTTTCGACTTTCATTTGCCAGACTGGACAATCTTTCACTATATGTACTGGCAATCCACATCCAAAACAAGGACCTAAGTTAGAATCATTTTTGTTCTGAAGACACTTCATACCTTTTGAGAACTTCTCATTTTTACTTGATGGAGACCCCTTTTTGTAGAACTTCTTGGGATTAAATTTCTTTAACTTGAACATTTTCTTCAATCCTCTAGCAATCATTGCCATAGTATCTTCATCCTCTTCGCTTGACTCATCTTTCGACGGAATGGCATCTTCACTTCCAGTTTTGAGTGCTACTCCTTTCTTGAATTGAGTTTCTTTTTCCTCTTCATTTTCTTTGAGATGAATTTTGGGCGTAAGGAATTTTCCTAATAAGTCATCCAAGGCTAGTGTCTTGAGGTTTTGGGCTTCCTCAATTGCAGTGACCTTAGGACCCCACTTGTTTTTAGGAAGACACCAAAGTGTTTTCCTAACCATCTCCTCATTGGTGTAGGGTTTGCCAAGGAACTTGAGATTGTTGGTTACGTCGGTGAACCTCAGGAATATTTTCTTGATCGTTTCATTGAGTTGCATTTTGAATAGCTCGTATTGATGAACGAACATATTGATTTTTGTCTCTCTTACTTGACTTGCCCCTTCACACGTCACCACCAACTTGTCCCATATTTCTTTGGCTGATTCACATGCACAAATATGATTGTACTCATTAGCATCTAATCCACAATATAATATATGCATGGCCTTATAGTTTTTTGACAGCCTTGCGAAGTCTTCTTGGGTGTATTGATCTTGGGTGTATTGATCTTCAGTTTTCATAATGGTCTTTCCATCAATCGTGATTTACAGAACGTATGATCCTTTTGTCATGATGTTCCATAATTCATAATCTTCAGTCTTGATAAACATATGCATCAAGTTTTTTCAATATGAAAAGTTAGTACCCCTAAACAAAGGTGCTCTAGCAGTAGAGCGACCTTGATCATAGTAGCCTTCTCCGGTAGCGACCATGATCGTTCCCACTTGACGATAAAGTCAAAATGGAGTGGGTCTAACTCTGATACCAATTGAAGAATCAAAGGCTATAAGATCAGCCTAGAGGGCGGGTGAATAGGGTGATAATCAAGGTTGCTAAACAATCGAAATGTAAATGCAGAAAAGTAAATTGGGATAAAACAAAATCAATTGTCAACGAGGTTGGGTTCCAAAATGCTTAATCCCCACCTAGAGTTCCCTAATTCTAGGATTAACCCGAACTTTTATTAGGAGAATTGAATGCACAACTCTAGAGTACACCTACTCTAAGTTCCAAGTCACAAGTTGGACCCTTCAACTGGGCTTGGTAGAGTTGACCCTTCAATTCTATAATCCTACCCAAGTACAAAATGAACAATGCAACTCAAATGTAAAGGAAAGCAAATTTAAGCTCGATGAATGTCAATGTATGCTTGAGGAATGCTTTCCCTGCTATTCAGCTCTTATATTTATAGCCAAGTCATGATGGAGCTCTCTCAAACTAGCTGTTGGACTTCCCTTAAAATTTGCTTCAGTTCAAGGCCTTGAGTTTCAGTTCAGGGTCATTGAAAATCTTCCATTTTTAATTTCCAACGTTCACTTGCTACTTTTGCTGATTCTATTTTCTGGCAACGGTTGCTTGCCTAGATTTCCTTCAACTGCTGATTTCTAATGGCTACTTCCCGTACTCATGAGGATTTTCTTTGGTAATTGTTTTTCCATAATTCAAGGTAAGCATAATCTTAGCTAGAGAAAATCAAGTGATCATCCCTAAAAAGGTGAGATATACATAATCAGATTTATATTATTTCAATATAATCAGAATATTATTATCAAGACCAATTTCATTAATCATAATCAAAAACATATAATAACAGCAACTTGTTTGTCAAGTTTTAAATACACTTTCATTCAAAATTCCTTTGTGGGCTTTGACAAAATGTCTTTGTGGGCTTTGACAAAATGTCTAAAATGCTTTCATATGAGAATGACATGTTAATATACATTCTAGCACTAGAAAAGCTACATATATATAATATATATATATATATATATATATATATATATATATATATATTATATATATATATTATATATTATATATATATATATATATATAATATGTATATATGTGTATATATGTATACATATGTATATATAAATATATATATATATATGTGTATACATACAAACATACATATATATATATATACATACATATATATATACATATACATATACATACATACATACATAATAATATATATATATATATATATATATATATATATATATATAATGTCATCAAGCCATTAAAATTAGGAATCCCATGTTTCCTCCTATTTTTTAGTGTGCTAGAAGAGCAAATAGTTATGGCTAACTGAGTGTGCTGCACTCATTTAGCCCATAATTTGTGCCATTCTGGCCTATGTAAGGGATCGTGGGACTGCCCATGTCGGCCTGCAATGAAGTGGATTGAAAGCTGAGGTAGTTCCATTGGAGGGATGTACATGGGGTAGAGGATCCAGTTAGCGTAGTGGGGACTGATAACGAGCCGAAAGAAAGGGCTCAGCCTATGCGCTATGAGGAAATTAATTACGTCAGTATGGGGAAACTTGGATGGTGGTTGATGGCGGAGCCCAAGGCCTTGTGGGTTAGGGTTTTACATTTCAGATATTGTAAAGGAAGATGTCTCTTGCACCTAGAAAATATAACCCTACTGCCTAACTTCACAAATGGATGGAGGGGGATTGTGGAGAACTGCCCAAATCTTGAACGTGATTTAGGCATGACGGTGAGCGATGACCACAACACACGATTCTGGATGGACAAGTAAGTGGGTAGAGCCCACGTCATTACTTACTTTCTGTTAGGAAAAATATTAGAGCAACAATAATAGCGAAAGCGATAGGATGAGTTAGAGATTCAGAATTCAAGTGAATAACAGAAAACAGAAATAAGAACACAGGAATTTAACGTGGAAAACCCAATGTGGGAAAAACCACGGACGATGACAGCACCAAAACAATCCACTATGAGCAGGAAAGTACACTACGATCACAATCACCTCAGTGATTCGATCTAAGAGCAGACTTACAATCTCTCTCTATTGTAATCTCTCCCAAACTACTTTTACCTCTCAATGTGTTTATGAGTACTGGAGTATTTGAAAACCTAGGCCTGACCCTCCTTTTATAGGGCCTGAAAAGTAGGGTTTTCCCCCCTTGGAAAAACCCTAGCCGTCGCAGAGAAAATACCCTCAACGCCAAACCCTAACCACCAAAACAAGGCGGTAAAAATTGGCCGGGGCACGACCGTGCCACGTGGCACGGCCCCACCGTGCCACATGGCATGACCGTGTCACGTGGCACGGCACCCCCGTGCCACTTTGCTGTTTGCTCCGTCTTCGGCTCTTCGTCTTGGCATGCCCGTGTCTGTGCAGCATGAGCTCCCCGTGCCAATACTCGGGATTTTGGGCCACAAAACCCAACACTTTCACTAACCAATAGTGTCGCTCAATGATCTGGAGCATAGGGTTTGTGAGTTTGGGATGGGGACGACAGCTGGAAATGGGACACATGCAAAGTCACTACTGCAGCCTATTCTTGGGCTTATCACCTCTTTCAAAATAGCAGAGGAGGGTGTGGGCAATAATTTTTATTGGATTGGTGATAGGACTAGAAAGTCCATGTTGAGTGCAGAATATCGATAATCCACCATGACCTTCCCATGCCGCGTGAAGGAAGCAGGAGTTGGGTATGGTGTGTGAAGGGGTCACAGAGCGAATATGTTTACTTGGTATGCATAACAAGATTTTTACCAACATAAACAAGGTGAAAGGGGGCCTTATAGATGACCCATACTATGGCATCCGCGGCCATGCAATGAAAATTGTTGCGAACCTTTTGCAGAGTTGCAACTAATGGTAGGGCTATTTGGAAATTTCTTAGGAGCAAAGGAATGTGTCATGCCCTACCTAATGCTTCTGTCATGAGTAGATTGTGGCTAATGTGAAAGAAGGGCATAATTCATGAGGACTCGACTTGGGAAACTGAGTTTCTTTCTACTTTGTGTATCTTTAGAAGTGATGCAATGCCAATTGGTCTTGTGGGTTGGAGCTAGGACTTCCCAACTGATGAGGGCGAATTTTGTTAGCTGATTTTGCAGAAAAGGTTCCAATATCATGTGGTGTAGGGGACGGAAAACATAACCAAGTCTTGGTACGGTCAGAGGCTCCTGCAGTGGAGGGATAACCCAGGAGTAACTGCGGGTGGTGGAGTGATCCAGGGTGATTACATGGCTCGTGGATTCAGGTTTTCTACATCACTCGGTAAGCACCAAGACACATTTCGTCCCTTGCTAAAAAACCACGTGCAGTAAAAGTCCCGCTTTTCTATTAGGAGATCAATCGAGCTACTGACAATTTAGTGAATCTAGGAATTTAAGAGCTGTTTTCTTGAATTCTCCCCCTAAGGATATCATGGATATGTTAAATGCAGATATTGTAGGCAGCTCTTGGTCCAAGAATGTTAATTAGTAATAATAATTATTCCATGGCGTAGCCCATCGCTTGTACCAAAACAAAATTTGATAAATATAGATAAGACTCAAACTTAGTCTTTGTTAAGTAGTGACAATTCTTAAATTTTATACCAACTGAAATAATCGATACTTATAAATAGTATAATTCTAAGCTCATGAAAAAAAATATAAGTTATGAAAAGCCTATCCAATTAAATGGCCCACAACACTATACCAACCGGCCCAAGCAATCATCCAAGTAAGATGCATAACAATTGTCTAAAATTTCAAGTTTCAACACATATTCAACGTTGCTAGGTTAGACAAGAAAAGGAGTATACAAAATGCACGACTAGGCACTAGATTATTAATGTATGCATCCATTGTTCCAAAAAAGGAAAGAAAAAGAACACATTTATGCTCACTTCAAGGGTGTAGTTTATTCCGTCCAATTTTTCCAAACCCAAAAAAAGAGATTAAGAGTTATAACTTTTCAAACTGCAATTTTTGCAATGATCATTTCTGATTTTAGTTCTAGACCCAAAAGTCCCACCTAATAATTTATGCATGCCAATCCTCACAGGATAATCTCTATGTCAAGTTAAAATACATGCATACACAATACTCACGAGAATTTCAAAATAAATAATCTATTTTACAAGATACACATCATTCTTAGTTTATACATTGATTGTGTCTTAGAGTTTATGTCAACGGAAGTAGACATGGTATATTAGACTAATGCGTTCAATAATGCATTTTTAACATTTGATGGCTTAAAGGCAAATACTTCCTTGAATAATTCTCTTTACCAACAACCTTAAGTGGAAACAACACACGCATGTTGTAAGCGGTCTTGTTTCCCACAAGCAAGCATTGTGGGATTAAGATCTATATGATCATAGATTTCCTTTAATCAACTCTGAGCATTCTAAATCATGACACAATCGGTAATATCATAGACTAGTAGAACACCTTAAGCCCCCTTTTACATTATACCAGTGATTGATGGATGCCTTCAATGGAAAGCATGAAAATAATGATTATCTTGAAGTAGGAAGACTTAGGTAATCATTAGGATAGGATAAATTCGATGAAGATAGTTTGAGAGATGTGAAAAAAGGTCTTGGATATTATAAGCACTCCACCCTCGTTGGGGACGAAGACATTCATCCATATAAGTCAGAGAGCATGCAAAGTACTAAATGGTAATGCATGCATGATATACACTAATGTTATATACTCCAATGGAGTATGATATCATTTACACTAAATTAAAGATATAACAATTTTTTGAAAGGCATGAGCCAGGATCTAGATTTGAACTAGTGACATGAGGATTTTCAGTACTCCGCTCTACTTGCTGAGCTATCCAGACCATTCCCCCTTCTGGCGCATCATCTACTCACCTTTTTAATAGAGAACTCGGGTCTATGTCAGTTAAAAGGATGAAAGGATAACAATGTCTTATATAGGTACCGTAATTTCTTTGATCTTCAAAAAGAAGGATGTTGTCTGTAAGTTTATTTAAGTTTTAGTATGTTTAATGATATTGGTTGTGAATCACTCTAATGATTAGAGAATCTTTGGTAGGTAATTTGTTTGATGTTAACTTTATTGATCCTTGCATTGAATCAAAGGAAACTTAACACACTATAAATGGTCACATATGAATATATGATTTGTTGTAAATTGTTTGTACATGTAAAGCCTAGTAACTAACTTGTTTTGTGTCGTAAACTTCAAGATGAAAGTTTCACTGGCATGAGTTTCTTGGTGAAAAATTCCATCGCGGCCAA
Source organism: Carnegiea gigantea (assembly GCA_029747015.1). Taxonomy (NCBI): domain Eukaryota; kingdom Viridiplantae; phylum Streptophyta; class Magnoliopsida; order Caryophyllales; family Cactaceae; genus Carnegiea; species Carnegiea gigantea. The sequence goes on along the minus strand of JAKOGI010000257.1, from coordinate 527,830 downwards.
AGTCCGAGGATGTTCATCGTCCTAGGCCCGATATTGGGCTCTTATATTCTATTTCTTTTTCCAATGATTTTGGGTGAGGAGGACGACACGGGACTTACTCTATGAAAAAGAGAAAACAAGCTTATATTATAAACAATTTTTCAACAAATATTATATGGATAATGAAGTTTAGTCATTGTTACAAATCATTACAAACCTTCAAAATTTATTAACAGGAAATCATTCTTATGTTAAGTGTTTTATTCAGCACAAAAGTGTTAGAATCTAAATATTTATATTCTTAATTGCTTTCATATGCGGGGACATTCATTTTTGTATAGGATTTCATGATTGTTGGTGAGCCATTTTATGGGTTAATGGCATGATTTACCCCCCTATTTCTATTATTATGCTTGGTTTCGTTTGTTTGAGAAATGTTCGTAGATTTTAACCTCGCTAGCCCAACTCATGTTAGTAGAATGAAGATTTTGAGGCCTTGTAGATGAAATAAGGTAGCAAAAGAGGCTCAAAGATACCTAACGTGGACATACTATGGCCAGTACGTATACCACGGTTTAGGAGGATCTAGAAGAAGTGCTAGGACAAAACAAAAGTGAGCATGGGACTAGGGGCCACCACAGCATGACTGTGGTGGGGGCCACGGTCCATGGTGGGTCTCATGACCATACCTTGGTGGCCCCCTTCCCTCGTGGTTGCTTGATTTCTTGAGCATTTTGACAGTTTCCAGCCTTGATTTTCACGATAAAAGCTGGATTTTATTGTCTTCCTAAACCATCTATCCATCATCCTATCACCATTTCATCATCATCCATCATCAAAATCATTTAGTGAGAGAGTTGAAGCAAGGAAATAAGCCAGATCAAGCATTGTTTGCAAGCTTTCGGAGGAAGGATTGAAAGATCATCATCCGAGCGATTAGACTAAGTTTTTCTTTTCTCTTTTTGCACTAACTATGCACTTTAGTTTAGATTAAGATTGTAGAGATGTTTGCTTGGTTGATTTCAATAATGTTTGAGTAGAGTTATTTATCTACGTGTTGTAAAATAGCAGTGATGTCACTACAAGAAATGTTGCATCTACCTATGCTTATATTTGTCACCTTCCACACTTATATCCGTGGCAGTGTCCATTCGCCGCGCTTAAGGTAAGCAAGGATAGGACATCAGTGGGGAAAATTCATCACACTTAATAAACATGGCCGATAGTGTAGTACACAGGCTTATATCTGTCGAAGACTGCACCATCTACCATGCTTATAAGCGTTGGTAGATTCCCCTCGCCTATATCCATTTCTAGAGTAACTTTTGAGAAAAAATTCATTCTCACCATTACCTCACTTATAAGTGTCGTTATGCATTTGATAACTAACTTTTAATGATTTAGGCAGATAACTAATTTTGGCCAGAAAATTTTTACATAAAAGAATTAAAAGTCAATGTATTTAAAAATGCAAATAATTTATTTTCACTAACGTATATACACACACACACATACACACACACACACACATAGAGAGAGAGAGAGAGAGAGAGAGAGAGAGAGAGAGAGGGGTAGAGGAAGGGGGAGAGAGAAAAAGTATATATTTGATCATAATTTAAATGATATAAAGAGTACGATAGCTTTATAACCATGAACAAATTGTCATCAATTAAGTTCAAGACTAACTAGTGTTCAAGCACATAATGGAAATTTCGAAACTTAATTCAATATGCCTATAAAGTATAAAATAAAAAAAAACCCACTATCTAAAAATTGAGTTTGTTTGCAGCAATACACATATATAAGATTGAAGCTAAACAAAACAAATGGGCTGGAGTGGAATTCCATGGTTCTAAGTGATGAACCAATACTTTATATCTGATTTTATGGCATGGTGCCCCTGGCTTCAACCTAAAATCAGCAAATTCATATGTTAAAATTAAATACAACAAACGTTACTAGGAGGAAAAAAAAACTTCTTAAAGAATTGCAAGATGTAATATCTATTAGCCTTTATAACTAGGTACTCTCACTCGACAAACATTATGTAACATCTTTTCACCTTAGGTTAGACTTTTTAGTAAATTCCCTAATTTTGAAAAAAATTCGACAGAGTTCCGCCTAAAACTTGGCAAATTCCCTTTTACAACATGTCACAAATGTAAAAAAAAAAAAAAAAAAGAAACTCTTCACAATCTCAATAACCACATGTCGGAGTAAATAAACTCAACAGGCCACATGCCTGAAATATCAACATGAATCCAACCAACCCATTACCATGAACAAATTCAAGAAATCAAACAAGACATGATAGAGCATTTCAATGCACAACACAAATCAAACAACTCATTACCATAAAAACAAGTAACTTAAAATTTTTAAACTAAATGGCTTTGATAAATACTATGGGATAAAACATGTCCATGTCTCCTATTGTAGGATCTAGAAGTGGCTGATAAAAATGATTAAACAAAAGCACCAATAGTATCCATTTACACCCCAACCATGCATGTAGCATCCTTTGCATCTGAGCTTTCAATCTTTTATATGTATCCTAGTGGCTATTAGAGTATTACATAAATATCACTAAATAGCATCCTTTTTGTACATCCTTTGTAGAAATTTTGGACCCAAAAACTCCTTGAGTCCCAAATCTAATCACTAATTTAATCAACATTTAAGAAAACAAACAAAGATCAATGGCAACAAGAATGATATTCATAGCCCATTTCCAACAATTAGTGACTCCAAATGCCCTCATATCATATCTTGCTAAATTCAACTTAAACATTTATCACTGATTAAAGCCCCTAAAAAAGAGAAATTTGATTTATCTTAAACACTCTAAACCACTATTTCAAATGCAGATTATCTTGAGTTCACAAAGCAATCAACTTTAACTTCTAGTTTAAGATAAAAATTCAACAAGGGAACCCCCAAAAATGAGATTATCGCCAAACATCTTTAAAGTTGAGAACAAGGGCATTACTACGAAGCTATGAACAACACAAGTCATCTTGAAACCCCACCAAATAAGGTATCATATCTAACACACAATCTTAAAGGGCCCAATAGTCTTTGTTAATAGCAAGCTTAAAGGGCTTATCAGCCTTATCTTACCGTCTCACAACTCATAAATTCACTTACAATAGTTTTAGGTAGAAAAATGAACTTTCATATTCTCGACCGATGTCCTTTCAGTAGTATAAATGGGCAGCATCAAAATTCACCCCTACTGTGTACAGAAGGAAAACCTCACTATTGGTAATGGAAGACATACATACTACAACCTTCACATTAAAAGTCAAAGCTCCTAGTAGTATGTTATTGTTCCATGACATAGGAAGCTTTCTACTGCAATCGATCAAGTAAGCTTAAATTGCACCAACACTATGCAGTTCTTTGGAAATGGAAAAAAGTAGCTGAAGTCCATCGCCATTGTCCTCAAATTAAGTTTCTCCAAGAAGGCAATATTACAAGAGAGCAAAATAGAAAGCGTTGCAAGGGATACATATTTTCCTTCTTGAATTAGGCATAAAACTTAAAGATGAACTCCTTCAAGACGGAAATACCAATAAGTACTGTGTAATCGACAATTCTGCGTCTATCTTACCTGCCTCAATCTTCTAACCTATTTACTCACACTTTACACTTGAATTGAAGTGCTTATAAACTTCCATCAAGTAATGTGTAATCGGCAATTCCACAATGACCTTGTCTTCCTAGATCTTCTAATCTATCTACTCATACTTTTCACTTGAACTGAAATGCTTATAATTGAAGCTTGACACTTCTACTATAGTATGAACAATTGTTACTCCATTTTAGACCAAAAGCACACATATTGCACAGCGGAAAAAAGGGTCTTCCAAGAACATGTACCCTCCATAAACACTTTTTCTAGCTCCCAATACTATCACGACTAGAACATATTAGCATGCTCGCAAAGGGATTCTTTTCACAAGATACCTTTGATCAATTGAGGAAAGCCTTACTCCTTAAATCAGCTAAAAATCTATGTCCAACTCGATAATTTACCTAGTTAACTGGGTGAGGTTCATTAGTGGGCAAGAAAATGGTTTTCTTTAGCCTACAAATACATTGATATTTCATTAAAAAGAGAATTTACAAATTAATCAACAATAAGAGAACAACTTGAGCATAACAATTCCTATTTCATTAATAGATAACAAAGCACACTCGAATTTTGTAATTGACAATCCACAAATGCACAAATCCCATAAAAGCAAACCAAAATCACACTAGGAGGATGAGAGATTAGTGAAACAAAGAAGTTAGAAAGAGGGGGATTTCACCTCAAAGCCAAAACCATACCTCTACCGCCGATGATGAACATTGATGTAGAGAGTCATAGACGGGCACAGACACGACCCTTGCTGACGAAGAGTGGAATTATTTCCACTTAGAACAGCCACCTTTGATGATGCCTAGGATTCTCACCATGAAGCACAACAATGAGAACGAAGCAGCAGGGGTACGTATGCATGATGACTGTGATGTGGAAGCCCGGCCACCCCCGATGATGCGCGGAATTCTCGCCGTCGAGTACGATAGTGTGGATGGTGCTGGGGTATACGCATGAAGATTTTAGGACTGTGATGTGGAAGCCAAAGGATTAGCACTAAGAGATTGAAGGAGCGCTGCGAATTGCGAAAGGCCAAGAGAAGGGAAACATCCCTTTTTTTCTTTTTCTTTTTTTTTTTTTAATTCAATGGTCATCTTTGGGAGCGAGACATAAAATAAAATTTGAAAAATAAAAATACATGCTACCACACTTAATATTCGTGCCAAGTGTACCTTATTTACAAGATACAAATCCCCATGCTTAATATGTGTAGGCATATCTTAGTTACTTACTACCACAGTTATAAGTGCGGTTATATTTTTCCTTACTTGTTATGTGTAGGGATAGTACGGGGTGCTGATTTTTGCTGATTTTACTACAACACTTAGTGAAGTGCAGTTAAATAAGTGTGGAAGTATGGCCTTTTTTTGTCATGTTTCTGATTTTGCTAGTTTAAACCATTTGCACTTGGAATCTTACTTGATTATTTCAATGTGGCCCTTGGACTTGAATGCTATATTATGGGACTTTTTGCCAACCTCTTACATGTATGTCAGATCCTAGATTAATGCACTAAAAGGAGAGTATCAGTGTTGGAAAAACTAAGATTAGACATGATTTAATTCGCTTGAGAAAGGATTATGAGTTGCGTGGTCTTGTGATAATCATATCCCTGAACTTAATTCAATTACGATCTAATGAGAACTAGTAGTTAGTTTGATGAAGTTAATTCACTTCGTTTTATAAGGAATTTATGCATTCTCTGGCCCTGTCAACCATTGAATCAATTGGCAAGATACGAAGTGCTTGTTTGACTTGTTAAATTGACACACAATTACGTGATGCTGCCCCTAGATGTTTTTAGCTATTAAAGTTAGACTTTGTTGTTTAGTGTTTGATATTTATAACCTAACCCAAATCTTGATTTCGCTTCTTTGAATGGAATAATTAGTAATTCGATATAGTCCCTGTGGGACGACCTTCATCTATACTACAATACCCGTGTACTTGCGATGGCTATCAAGTTTTTTGCACTATTGTTGGGAACTAGATTTGGATATTGAGTTACCCTTATAACGTTTGACTAAGCATTTTTTTTTTCTTTTTGTTTTTTCATTTTACTCTTTTTAATTTATATTCATCACATGTAGGTTGTCTTCCATTTTATGCACAACTCCCCTGGTTTTGGAGCACTCTTTGAGCTTGACCTTGAGATCGAGCAAACTTTCATAAATTGAAGAAGTGGCAAAAGATTCAAGAAGAGCAAGAAGCAATCAACCTAATCCTAGGATGGTGGGTGAAGATGAGCAATGGAGGACCCTAAGGGACTGTGTCATTTCGGTAGTCCACAGCCTCACTCCAAGCATTACTAGCTTATCCGTGACTGCCAACAATTTCGAACTCAAGCCTACACTTATTTCAATGGTGTAAGAATTAGAATTCAGCAGCACCCCATCACGCATCTCCTATTTGCACCTCTTATTTTTCCTAGAGGTGTACGATGCCTTGAAGATCAATAGGGCCTCTAGTGATGCGATCTGCCTCCATTTGTTTCTTTTCTCTCTTAGAGACAAAGAGAGGGCATGGCTTCACTCTTTTCCATCAGGATCCATCAGCACTTGGGATTAGCTCACCAAGGCTTTTCCTTCTAAGTTCTTCCGTCTTATTAAGATGACAAACTTAAGGAATTAGATTACTTCATTTGCTCAATAGGAGGATGAGTCCCTCTATGAAGCATGAGAGCGTTTTAAAGACCATGTGTGGTTGTGCATCCATCCTGGTCTTCAGAAGTGGATGATAGTGCAAGTGTTCTATAATGGACTCACACATGGCATGCAGTCCATGATAAATGCGACAGTATGAAAGAGGCAGAGGAGGAAGTGTACAACTTCACTAAGGAGATGACGCTTAACAATTACTAATGGTCCAGTGAGAGGACTCCTTCTAAGATGGCCGAAGGTAAATCTAATGTTGATGCTTTAACTTTGTTTACCACTAAAATGGATGTCATGACTCAAAGGCTTAAATGTTTAAATGTTAATGCGGTGAATGCATGTGCCCCCTCCGCTCCTTCTGATAGCTGTGGATCTTTGACCATGTGACTTTGAGTTGTCAAGTTGGAAGTCCTTTTGCCCATTCCTATAGTGACCATGTTGCATATGTCAACAACTTCCATCCTAGGTTAAACTATAACACATATTTAAATACCTATAATCTTAGTTGGAAGAACCATCCCAACTTGTCCTACAGGAGCAATCCTCTCCCTTTTCCCCAAAACAATCCTGGGCCCTCACCTCTGAGTTTTCAAAGACCTACATTCCCTCCACAAGCTCCACAAAAGTCCAACCTAGAGGCTATGTTGGAGAGTGTGCTCTTCGCGCAACAAAAACTAGATGAGTGTATTAAGTAATTAGCCTTTAAGTTTGATATGCTTACTAGTCATCACAAGATGTTGGAATCACAAATTGCCTAACAAGCTAGCTCCTCTTTAGCATCTCCGGGTGGATTTTATAGCAGGCCTAAGCCTAATCCTAGAGAGCATTGCAATTGTATTATCTTTAGAAGTGGCAAACAATTAAGGGGTCCTAAGGTGCTAGAGTTAGGGTGGAAGGAGAGACTATTCATGTTGTGCATGTTGATACCTTGTCTAAAGGGGTTGAACCCCAAAATAAGAGTGAAAGTGAGAAGCCTAAGGAATCTAAGCCTCTTTCCCTAAAGTCATACATGCCACCCTTACATTTCCTATAAAGATTTGTCAAGGCCAAACTTGATGCTTAATTTAGGAAGTTTCTTGATGTTCCAAAACGTTGCATGTGAACGTTCCTTTCATTGGTGCTTTGTCTTAAAGGCCTATATGTGTCAAATGTTTGAAAGAAATCCTCTCCAAAAAGAGGAAAATTGATGAGCATGAGATTATAGCTTGAGGTGAGGAGTACAATGTCATGATTACCCTGATAGCTTTTGTATCCCTTGCTTAATTAGAAATGTGAGCATTGATAAGGTTCTATGCGACCTTGGTTCAAGTGTGAGTTTGCTACCCTATTCCATTCTCAAGAGACTTGACCTAGGAGAGCTAAGATGCATTACTATTTCACTTCAATTAGCAGACTGTTCTGTGAAGTACCATTTGGTTATTTTAAAGGATTTCCAATCAAGGTAGGTGACTTTTATGTGTCGATAGACTTTGTAATCCTTGATATGGATGAAGATGCTCGCACCCAAATTATTTTGGGAGGCATTTCTTGGCCACTGTGGATGCAAAATTGATGTTAAGGGGAAGGTTGACTTTGCAATTCTTCTTTTTTTAGTTGTTGTGGATGTGATTTGGTTGTTTCTGATAAGTTTATGAAGTTAATTGATTTTTGTCCAAATGATCTTCATGAGTTTGGTTATGTGTCTACCAAGGGTCATGGACTTGATTGTGCAAAGGTGGATTTGGTTAAGAATTTGCCACCTATCATAGTCAAGAACAAGCCCCATATTTTTAATGAGGGCTATTTGAGTAATTACTGCATATTTACACGAAGGTTGCTGTACTTCCCCCCATTGGATGTGTTGAGAATGACCTTTATGTGGGGGTTGAGTTTGGTTGCTGTAATGGTGGCCTGTCTTATAGTGTCCACGACAAGATAATTGTGCTTGCGGACCGCACTGCTTGGGATTCCCCTTAATCTTTTCATGCCTTATATGTTTACGTTGAGGGCAATGTATTATCCAAGCATGGTGAAGGGACATTTTGCATGTGTTGCATCTTAGTTTGGGCAAAATACATTAGCATTGGATTTAGGTCATGTATAGGTTTACATTTATAATTTAGTTACATCTAAACACCGTAAGTGCACGGGTATCGTAGTATAGATCAAGGTTGTCGCACAAAGACTAGATCGACTTATTAAGTATTCCTTTCAAAGATTTGCTAAGAAAAATCAAGATTTGGGTTAGATTATAAATATCAAATACTAAACAAAAAAATCTAACTTCATGATGAAAAACATCTAGGGGTAGCATCACCTAATAATGTGTTGATCTAACAAGTCAAACAAGCACTTCTCACCTTGTCGATTGATTCAATGGTCGACAATGCTAGAGAATTCACAACTTTGTTTCAAAACGGAGCGAATTAACTTAATCAAACTAATTGTTAATTCTCACTAGACCACTCAACTCATAATCCTTTCTCGAGTGATTATTAAATCAAGTCTAACCCTAGTTTTTCCAATGCTGATCTTCACCTTTCAATACTTCAATTTATCATCTAACATACATGCAAGAAGGTGGCCTAAAATCCTATATAACATGCAAAATCCAAGAACTAGATTGAAACAATCAAGCAAGATAACAAGTATAATTGGTCTAAACTAGCACAATCAACAACATCACTACGGTTTAGTAACCCCCAAATAAAGAAAACTGCTCAAACATTATTGAAATCAACCAAGCAAATATCTCCACAATCTTAATCTAAACTAAAGCAAAAATTCAAATGAAATAGAGAAGAAAAAACCTTAATCTAGTCATCCGAGTGATGATCTTTTAATCCTTCCTCTGAAAGCTTCCAAACCTTGCTTGATTGTGCTTATTTGCTTACTTTAACTCTCTTAATGGATGATTTTGGTAATGAATTATGATAGAATGGTGATAGGATGATGGATAGATGGTTTAGGAAGGCAATAAAACCTAGCTTTTAAAAATCAAGGCTACAAACCGTCAAAACCCTCAAGAACCAAATAGATGCGAAGAAATCAAGCAACTACGAGGGAAGAAGGGCCACCAGGGTTTGGCTGTGGAATCCACCATGGACCATGGCCCCCACCATGGTTAGGCCATGGTGCCTTCTTGTCCTAATGCTCACGTTTGTTCTGTCGCGCTGCTTCTCCTAGATCCTCCTGGACCATGGTGCTAGCCACAGTATGTCCCTGTTGGGTGTCTTTGAGCCTCTTTTGCTACCTTCTTTGATCGACATTGCCTCAAAATCTTCATTCCACAAACATGCTTTGGGCTCGCAAGCTCAAAATCTATTAACATTCCTCAAACAAGTGAAACCAAGCATAATACCATAAATAAGGGTGTGAATCAGATTATTAAGCATATTAATCCCCTAAATTAACTCCCAAACTCTCATGAAATCCTATATAAATATGACATTCACCAGGTTCAAACATGAATCATCCTGAAAACAATTTATCTTTTAAACTTGTCCCATATTGTCTAAATTAAATTTTTCAATTATATGTTGATAGCCTAACGACACATAACTTATATAATAACTCATGTCGACAATATTTCACATTCAAGTGTTACATATGGACAGCCTGAGAGTATATACAAAAACTGTACATCCCAGTAAGCAAATTGTATGCAATGTAATTAACGCATTCAGTAATAGCCACACATCCTCCATATGTTGATGTCATCCTGCATATTGTATGTGATAATGCACACCAAATATACTATTAATGCTCAGTTAAACATAGGATTGATGCACATCAAACTTATTATAATGCTTACCAAGTGTAGAGAAGCTTAATAAATCATATATGATGCACATCAAACATATACTTTGCTTATGATCTTCTTTGGGTGTTGTGTTTGGTTTGTTTCTCTAGCTTGTTCCTCCGCTATATGTTTGTGCAATTGTTTATGCTTTCTTTAGATTATTGTCATTGTATATGGAACAAATGTCACCGTATATTTTTCTAGAAGTCATTGTTCTTATGAGTTTTAGCTTATTTAGCTTTTTTTCTTAATATTATTCTATTATGGTTAATAACCAATTATGATATATACGTAATAATACTTTATAAATATAAAACTGATGTCCACTAACCATAATACTTACATTCATTAAATGTGACTCAAATGCTTGCACATATACACATATTTAATACACGATAGGTACGCCTTACTATAATAGACACAAAAAGATGGGGTCTCAAATTTTTATAAATATTCGATGATGAAACTTTAGGCTTGGTTTGTACGCTCGGAGGCAACAAAATGAAAACCAAATGCAGGACTGTAGCCAGACCATAATTACAAAATAGATCAGCTTCCACTTTCATAAACCCACCAGTTTCCAAAAATGGAACTTGACTAGCTTCCATAGATGGAAAGTCGAATGTTTCTCCTTGCCTTCACATCGATGAGGTTCTCCAGTCCATTAATCCGATCATACTCTGGTCTATTTAGTTTATGCGTCAAAAGTTCGCTTTTACTGATAGGATATCAAATTATCCTATAAGATTTTTTAACTGATAATAGCAAATATGGATTTTCTAAATTTTTATTCCTTTAGCCACTATAAATTGGAGGCTACCCTAGGGTTTAACAAATGGAAAATCAGAGAGTTGAAAGTATGAGGCAGAGATAATGTCATACTGCCAACTCAAGGGCATGAACTTTTAACATACCTTTCTCTCTTCGTCTTTTCCTCTTTTGTTTTCTTTATTTTCTTTTTTTAAATCTAGCGCTTTGATTAATGAATAGAGTTACATAGTTCCCACATTAGAATTATTTGAGTACCTTTAAAAGTTATCTTTTATCAAGCCTGTGTCCCTTAGTTTAAGGTTCTATAAAACAAGTGATTCATTATTTTGTTTGTTTTTCTAATAAAGTTTGGAGGACGATATATTTATTTTAATAATTTAAAAATAGAGACAAAAAATAGCAAGAACATCTAATAGATCTAGTCAGTCAAGGAGGACCACATGGTCCACACCTAAGCTGTGGGTTGTGGTCCTTACATTTGCATATTAGTAATCATGGGCGTAAACTATATCGTTTTGAGGTGAGTGTTTTGGTTTTTTTGTCATTCTTCTTTCTATTCAATAATTGATTATGAACTTGTTTAGATTATTATCAAATGACCAATATTCATCATATGTATTGCAAGTATAAATAATTGCTTTTTGGAATTTAGTTTGTTTATCTTTCTTAATATTTATTATAATTAATATAAAAAATATAAGTGATAATTAATCCTCACTAAATATATTACAAGTGATCGTAATATATGTGTGTGTGTATATATATATATATATATATATATGTTTTGTCTTTATTACCACAGAAAACACCCTTAGAGATAGCGTCACAACCTATTGAACACTCTAGACAAGACCATAGAATATCTACTTTCACTTAGGTACAATATCTATGCAGTTTATGTATTCTGTTCAAGAACTTGCCAAAAATAATACTCTTTGTATAATTTGTTCCTTGATTCCCTTCACCATAGCATGCAAGTCAATTTTCTACTGTTTAAACATGAGTTAATTCCTTATAAAGCATATATTATAAGCAATTTTATTAATCCACATGTGAGCTAGCTTCTTCTTACCTGTGGCATTTCAGGTTCAAAAGCCTAAAGATTTGCTATATAGATTCTGCACCTGCATACAAACCTCTAGCTGTTTCCCAACAACATTCATGACATTACTGGTAAAAGAACACTGGTAGAAGATGTGATATAAAGTTTCTTCCTTCTCTTCGCACAAGACATACAAGGTATTGATGTGAGGAGAATACTTTCTTGGCATAGTCTTAATAGGCAACTTCTGGTGCATCAAAATCTATACTATGATAGAATGTTTAAGAAGTTTAACCGAAAGCATATGATTCCAGTCTGGGCTAGGTGCTCCTAATGTCTCAGTTGCCAAATACACGCAATTATGACACATAATGTCCCTTGGTACCAACAGCCCACCACAATTGCTTATGTGCGACTCAACCCCATTTAAAAGGCACTTTAACGTGGCATAGTTTCCTAAAATACAAATAGACATCATTGTGTAGTATATGCTCCCACCAAGTCCTCTAACTAAAGTGCCTTTTGTGGATCCATTTAACCAAGATGTTATCTTCTTTAGTAGCCACAGCCCACAAAAGCTTTGCAATGCATGCATATTCTGTACTTGTAGCTTATTAAGCCCCATCCCTTTATGCTTTTCACGTAGACAAGTCTTTTGCTAAGCTACATAGCGCCCCTTTATTTGTGTGTTGTATCGCAAAGATGGTTCCTACATAGGTAGTAACTTTGGTAATGACTTCTTGATGTAATGCAAACATTCTGGCCTAAAATATGAACATTCTCATTAATACAGAGTTGATTAGAACTGCTCCACCTGCATAGAATAAATGTCTAGTGGCCTAAATCTTTATTTTCCCTATAATCTTCCCCACAAGCACATTATAGTCTATCTTAGAGTGCCTATTTGTCGTGATTGGAATGCCCAAATATTTGCAGGGAAGGGAACTTCAGCAAAACCTACACTTTCAATAATTTCTTGTCTCCTTCTATCATTCACTCCCCCTATTATAACCTGAGACTTGTGCTTATTAGCTACTAACCCTGAGGTCAAACAGAACTTTTGAAAAGCCTCTAGCAAAGTATAAATAGACTACATATGAACTGCATTAAATAGTATAAGATTATCAACATAAGTTAAATGGGCAAGTTGCAGTCTCTGGCATTTAGGATGAAACCTAAAGCCCTTTTCGTTAGCCTTCCTAAATTTCCTAAATAGATACTCAATTACCAACACACATAGCAAAGGGGAGATGGGATCATTATGCCTATGGCATCTAGCATCTTTGTAGTAACCAAATTATCATCATTCATGCTGATAATGAAGGAGACAGTGCTAAAGTATTCTTTGACCTAGTCAATGAAGGGTCGGGGGAAACTTAAGCGCTACTGGAAGCTCTAAGACAAACTCCGAAGAATCATAGGCCTTTTTTAGGTCTATTTTGAACATGCATCTGCGGGAGATATTCTTACTAAAACATCCTCTAGCCACTTCTTGGCAAGGTAAGACATTGAACAATAATTCCCTAACTGGAGCAGAAGCTCCTTGGCAAGGAACAATGAGTGATAGAAGTACCTTTTTTAGCATATTACACATTATCATTGCGATGCATTTGTACATAAATGTGTAGCAAATTGAACTAAAACTGACTGTTATAGATAGGGAAGTGACCTTGGATAAGATGACCAAAGTAATGGCGTTGCCGGTCTTATGTAATTTACATGTATTAAAAAAAAAAAAAACTCTTGAAAAGCTTAATAAACCATTTGACCAATCTCATTCCTGGTAGTCTTAAAGAATCTAAATGCTATAGTGATCTGGACCGTGTGATTTTGAGTCCGGTATTGAGAAGATGGCATGTTTAATACCTTGTTGTGTGAAAGGTTTAATTTGTGTTCTATAGTCATTATTCTCCGCATATTAAAAATACTCTGATCAAAATGTTCTCTGTGTGCTACTTGCTTCCCTAGTAAGTTGTGGCAGAAATCAACTATAACCTCTGCTACTGTTGTAAAACTATCCACCCTTTTGTGTTCCTTGTCCTTAATGGAGTAAACATGGTTACCCATCTTCCATTGTTTCACTTTAGCGAAGAAAAATATGGTGCATTGGTCCCTAAAATGGCTCAAATCTAGATAAAGAAGACTACAAAATAGAAATATATTTATTTTTATATTCTTTTCTTCCTACAGGAGGCCTCATTTATACGGTTATATCTCAACTTCTATTGGATTTCATTTCAGTTGGGTCCTATGAATCAGTTGTTGGTTATGTATATTTGCATATTTCTCTCTATTTAAGCTTTTCAATGGTTTTTCTTCTTTCAGAGCTTTCAGAACACCCATTAAAGCTGCAAGCTTACTTCCATTCTTTATCTGCCGCACAACTTGCTTAACCATGCCAATGAACGCATGGTATGAACTCCATATGTCACAAATTTAAATTTTTTTTTTGGATTTTGGACAATTTGGGAAGCCAAGTAAGATAGGAGGATGATTAGACAAGTCAGCCATCATGTAATCAGCCTACATAAAATCTTATAGGTTGAAGCACTCAAGGCTTACTTAGCTCTATCAATTTCTGACAAATGTGCTTGCTAGTTCAAGTATACTCTCTTCTAAAGCTTATCATTTTAAACAAAGAACAATTATCAAGGCATTATTAAAAACCTTCAATTTTTGCCACTGAGATCCCATTGCCTCCTATTTGCTCATAAGGGTGCAACACTACATTAAACTCTCCTAACATAGACTACGCACTGAGTTGTTCTTTTACAATTTATTCAAGCTTATACTATAATGATTTCCAATGTTCTTCTTTGTTGAAGTCATATACAAAAGTAATATGAAAAGCTGTTTCTGTTGGTAGTTGAACAATCTGATAGTGTATTAGTTGTTCACTCATGCGCACAACATCCACTTGATAAGACTTAGGCTTCTAGACAAGTAAGACCCCCCTCCATAGTACAGATCGAAATTGGATTCTACTTGCTAGCTAAACAACGTTTGGGAGATATCATCTGCATTTATCTATTTGATTTTGGTTTCACAAAAGGCCACAAGACCAACATTATTTTTAGCAAGGAAGAAATTAATATCTACCTAATTATTAGGGCTATTTAAGCTCCTAATGTTCCATGTGATGATATTTTTCATAGGTAGGGGTTCAACTACCAGTTATTCTTTTATCGGCTACATGATCTCCTCTTCAAATAGTGCTTGAAATCCATTTGAAGAAGGGGAAGACTACCTCTATAATTAATGAGGATAGATCCTCAAAATCCTAGGATTAACAAGACAAGAACAAAGTAATCACACTAAGGGATGCTTCTCTTGAATTCAATCTCAAACAATCAATAAGATTGCGCATTTTAACCCAAGATAATTCCCAAAAGCTAGATATAACACTTCCCATCAAGTTCATCTCTTAAAAGCTCAAAGCCACCCAAGAAGAACTTTAAAGGAAAGACTCAAAACTTCCCACCAAATTCCTCTCTTAAAGGCTCATAGCCACCCAAGAAGAATTCTAAAGAAAAGACTCTAATCACCTCTCTTGAATAAAGGGATAAAGATGTAGAGATTTTAAAGGGAGAAATTAAACGGTCTTTTGCTTTCAATTCATGATTTAACTCAAGCTGGATTTGCATGGAGGTGATTGGGTTTATAAATACCCAAAATGAGGGAAATTAGCTATTACAGTAGTAGGGCAAGTGGACCAACAAGGGGCTTACGAATTATCTTAGAAAAATAAATCAACATGTTAAGATAATTACAATCAATGTGAACTATATTTTTCCACGATTCTTCCCCCATCTTCTAGAACGCTTCTAGAAGGCTCTACACTATCAATGGTGGTCCCTGTACTTGAAAAATCTGCCATGGTATGTGCAGAATTCCCATATACTAAGTAGTCTTAAATATGACAGACTTATCCTCCTCAATTAAAGCCAAATTTCAAATTGCTTTAAAACTAAAATTTTTTGCACAATCCGCATATTTGGGCCATTTCATCCAATATTGAAATCCAATGCCAAATTTGAGCCTATGGCGCTAAAATAAACATCTTAGGAAATAATAAAACTTGGGCTTGCTTCATTTGGGCTTCAACAGGTAGGATATTAACTTGTTTCAAATTCAACAGGTTTTTTGATAACAACAAGCACTATATAAGTTGGGGTTTTTATCACTTTAGGGAATCAAAATGCAACCTAAATCAAAATTTTATTTCATGGCCCTAAATCTAACACCCTAAGATTTTCAAAGAAGCATATATCACCCTAGTTGGACATCGATTGGGTAGTGAGAAGCCAAGTCAAACCTAGGTGATATGCTGGAATGGTGATCACCTTGACTAAGAAGAGTTGACTTGGACTTAGCGTGGATGAAGTTGTAGTCAAGAGTTAGGTAGGGGCTCTGTATACATTAGTATCACCCCTCTTAAGAACGATTTGCTCTTAAATCCTCAAAGTTGTCCTTCCTTAGGTAGAACCAAACCAAATCTCCTAGGTTGAAAACTATAGACTTTTGATGCTTGTATTGCTCATTCACCTTCCCAATTTGTGATCTTACTTGCTCATATAACCTCTTCGTTGCCTTAGCTCATACTTTAGCTTTAAAAATCACCTTTGATCCTTGAGGAATGGGAATAAAATCAAAGGGATCAAGAGGGTTAAGGCCATAGCACACATCAAGAGGAGACTGAAGGGGCTCAATTTATCCCTCTAATTTATCACCACTAGCATGAAAAGTTATTGGAGTCATATGAAATGAGGGGTTCACTTATTCACTTATTTTAGGCTTGATCATTAGTAAGGTAAGTGGATGTTTGCGCTTACTAATAGGACACACATTCTGTATTTCACTCTTATGAAGGTTTTTTTCACTTCTCTTTCACGGCTTGATTTCATGAGGTTTTTTTACGGTAGAGCAATCAATGTAAGGCTACATCAATTTTATTCGAGGGAATAAGTGTTAACATGCAATCATAGACCACATGGTTATCAAACAACAAAGGCTTATCAAGCAGCAAGTGACAACATCTTTAGGGAGGACGTCACATAATACTTCATGACAATACGGACCAACTGAGAATAAAATAAGAGCTCGCCTCGAAGTAGTTACCTCATTGCTTGGTCAGAACCATTGAAGAGTATATAGAGAAGGATGCTCCTTGGTGGGAATTTAAAGCTTGTTAATGAGTGCATTGGAGGCCACATTTGTGTAACTTCCACCATCAATGATTAAACCACAAATCTTGCCTCCAAAGGAGCACCTTGAGTTGGACAAGTGCTCCCTTTTGCTATCTTCATAAGGAAACTTTATGACATATAGGAACCTCTTAATTAACAACGATTCTGCTACATCCAGAGTAACTAAAGTAGTCTCATCATTTCCCTCGTCTTCTTTGCTAGATTTTTCCTCAATAGCTCGAATCTCTTCTACCTCCGTAATGGTAAGGGCTCTTCTATTGGAACAATCAGCTTAAAAATGCCCACAATCATGGCACTTAAAACACTTCTTTTCTTCTAACCTTTTAGGTGGCTCACTAGCAATTCCCTTGCCCTTGTCAAAAGCCTTGATTTGTGGGGGTAGGGTTTCAATCTTAATTTGAGTAGAGGGACCTTCAATAAGGAAGGTGTGAAAAGACTTCTTACTCTGAGGTTGCTTTTCAACCTTAATAGCTAGATTGTAAACATCATCAAATAAGAGATAAGGTTGTAAGTCTACCTTGTTAGTAATGTTGAGGGATAGACTTTTGATGAATCTAACTATCTTGAGCTCAGATTCTTCATTTAATCCAACTCTCATTTGAAATTGTTCAAACTCGTTAATATACTATTCAACCTTGAGGTTATCTTAGTTAAGGGTAGTGATCTTGACGTAGAGCTCTCACTTGTAGGAGGGGGTAGGAATATTTTTTTCCATGTTCTTTTTGAGCTTGGACCAACTCTTAATTTTAGACTTTGCTTCCCTTGCTTTATTCCTCTTTAATTTTTCACACCACAGGGATGCATATCCTTATGTTTTGAGATTGGCCAACCTGGAAGCCTTCTCATCATTATACTTATTAAGCTCAATGATTCTCTCAATACATTGAATCCAATCTAGGTAGTCTTCCGGATTGAGATTTCCATCAAACTCCAGAGCTACAATCTTGAAATCTCTAAGGTCATCCCTTGGATGTCTTCTTCTTCTAAATCTTCTAGCCTTATCATCTAAGTCTTCATGTAAGGATAAGTATGCAATGTTAATAGGATTGACATCATAATCTCGACAGTAAGAGTTTCGATGTCCTGATTCCTTCATTTGCTTAAGCTCCCTTGTGAGTCTCCTCACTTGTTCTCGAAGCTCAAGGATGACTCAGTCTCTTCTCATTCCATGGGTTTGATCATGTGGAGTGCCCCTAGCTTAAGAGGAGTCTCATTGATTGGCCATAGAAGAGTTTGGAAAGA